>JANHAO010016516.1:0-14341 GCA_026873985.1 Saraca asoca
TTTTCCTTTATTTCATTATCTTCTTTATTTTCTACTACTCCCTCCATTCTTCAATCAAACTGGATAGTTAAAGTGTAAAGGTTCCGGTATTTAAAAAGAATAAAACTTCTCTATGGGATCGACCCGTGTTTGTCGATTCTTTACTACATCTATGCCGTGTGCTTGCGGTTATTTAAAACGTTAACAATGTACCATGATGTCAAAAAAGGAAGGTGGAAAATACATCATAAGTTGACATAGTGTAACTACAACTTCCATTTGCAAGTCATCCAAGTTATCAAGGTCAACAACTTTGTTACATGTTGCATTGAAGAAAAAACAAAGTCTAGTAACAATGTGTCTCACATGTTTAGGCAATATTGATCAAATAGCCACTAATAACAATTGTTGCATCAAAGCATGAAACCCATGAGACTTCAAACTGACTAATTTCAAATCTTTCATTGAAACAAGACTTCCAATGTTTGAAGAATGCCCTTGTAGCACCTTAATAGCATGTAAAAACTCATAGAAACTTGTTTTCTCCTTTCTAGACATAATATGATAAGATTGAGGCAAATGCTTACATTGAAACTTTTTTTTTTGTGCTAATTCCTTTCGTATTACTATTTTGACTAAGTGTAGTCTGGCTTTGACTCCATCCTTAGTCTTACCTGGTATGTTCAAAAGTGTTCTAATGAGACTGTCATTGATATTTTTCTCCACATACATCACATCAAAATTATGTCTCACAAACAAGATTTGCTAATATGGAAGATTAAAGAATGTGTACCTCTTTTTCTATGAAGTTTTATCACCAGTAGGTGTATAAGTTTTGTAAAAAATGACATCAATATTTTTTACTTGTTTAAAAACCTGATCCCTAGTTAATAGTATTAGAGCGTCTCTCTCCTCTGGTGACCTATTGAAAGCTTTTCTTTGCTTACAATAATGGTGGAACTGGGGAAGAAATCTTTGGTAACCAAGATACATTGTCATCCTTCCATGTTTGAGTTGACAAAAGATCTATTATTCTCACAAATAAGGCATGCTTTATGTCCTTTGACATTGTATCCAGATAAGTTTTCATATGCTGGAAAGTCATATATTGTGCAAAAAAGCAAAGCATGCAAATGACTTTTAAGGATATATATCAAACACTAACACACCTTCATTCTACATCATCTTTAAGTCTTTAATAAGCGGTGCCAAAAAGACATCTATATCATTTCCTGGTTGTTTAGGGCCCCGATATAATCAATGACAACATTATAATGGATTGTAAATCACCAATAGAACAACCATGTGCTATGTTTACTGCTCAAGTATCATGAGGGTTCATTCCATCTGTACAAAACCTAAGCATAAGGTTTCTTACTTCATTACCAAATTCAAAGAACAATGAATCAAGTGTTCTCCATTGAGGAGAATTAGTTAGATGTCAAAACTTGTCATCAGAAATCAAGTAGCTCACATGCCACTTTAAGTTCTTGACATATCTTGCATTAGCAAACAAGCGTTCAAACCTTGGTTTATTAGAAGAAACCATAACACTTTAGCCAAAGCCTCTTTATTTTTTATGACATCATTCTTCTTTAATTTGTAACATGATGCCCCATATTTTAGACACTTATGTAAACCTTTGTACTCCTTCAGTACAATATACAATCATTACAGCAAGCATGTACCTTTTCATACTCCATACCTATCAGACACAAGATTTTCTTAGCCTTGTAAATACGATCTAGAAGTTTATTGCATTCTGGAAGCATATCTTTCAACACTTCAAGTAAAGCTATGAAACTCTTGTCATTTCACCATTCCTTGCTTTCAAATTGAACAATCTCAACATAATAGATAATTATGTAAATTTAATATAACCTAGATTCAAAGACTTTTTTTGCATCAGTTAACAAGCTTTTAAGGACATACAGCCGCTCAATAAAATTATCTTCAATAATATCATGCACTATATCCTCCAATCGATCATCTAAATCTACATCAATTTTATCGTTTTGGTACCATCCCTTATCTTAAGAACTACTAGACATACTAGACAATTCACTTTCACTATGCCATATCCATCATGTATACCATTTATCAATATTGTGAATAAATAAATGATCTTTTACTTTCTCAGCTTTAGTTCTCTTAATACAACAACATCTCACAAAAGGACACCTAATCAACTTATTACTATTTGCAGCATGTTGATAAATAGCAAATCCAATAAACTCCTTAACCTCATTTGCATATTCTTCACTTAACTGATTAGTAATCATCCACATATGATCCATGACTATCCAATCTAAATTTCAACAAATACACAAGTCAACAAATGATTTTGGATGAATTTAATGTGAAAAATCTTTGAATTTTTTAAACTATCTTTCCTGATTATGATCGTAAGCTTTTGAAGAGTGCTGAAGAGTTTTCACTTCAGGCCATTTGATCCAAAATTAAAAAACAACTAGGGGCACATAATTAAACATAATTAGCACACAATTGATCTCATACACACAATATCAATCATTAATAAAATTAAAAAAGAAAAGCAACAATTACTTAAAAATAAAGAGAGAGAGAGAGAGAGACTGAAATGAAGAAGATTGATTCAAACCAACACGAGAGTGAGAGTGAACTAGGCTTTTGTGGTCGGTGAAAGAGTGATAGTGCCTTTGAATCGCCAGAGATGGAAAGGGAGAGTGCTATAATTTCAAACCAACAAGAGAGTGAAAATAATACTCAATTCTGCAAAAATTTCTATATAAATGGTAGATTTTTTATGTTAATTTTTTCATAAGATCTAACATTTTAATTATCATTTATATGCATATTTCTCGCCATTGCATCTTATTTATTTTGAATTATTTTTATTCATTTTGTTTTTTAGGTAATATATTACAATTTTCACAAATAAATTGTCCAAAGACTAATTATTTTCTAAAATGTTTTGTCCATTAAATAATGCTAAAAATTTAAATTATTTTGTCCAATTTAATGGTATTGAATTCATAAAATATTCGATAGTCTTAGTAAATTGAATTATTTAATTGGGAATAAAAAAACAATGAGAGAATAATTTTGTTCATAAATAAAATTATACAAAACAAATTTGAGTTTTTAACGAATTTTTTTTTATAAAAATAGATATCTCTATTATTACATGTAATTAATGATTAAAAAAATAGATATCTCTAATATTGTATCTAATTAAAATGTGTGAAGACTTTAAACATCGATTTTTGTTAAAAACTAATATAGTTTCTCTTAACACATATTTTTTTTTAAAAAAAATAGAGATTTTTAATATTATATCTAATTTAAAATGTGTAAAGACTTTAGATGTCAGTTTTCATGAAAAATCGATGTTGTTTCTCTTAACACATATTTTTTTAAAAAAAATATTGATCTCTAATATTACATCTGATTTAAAAATGGGTGAAGACTTTAGACATTAGTTTTCATAAAAAAAAAATTGATGTCATTTCTCTTAACTTGTCTTTTTTAAAAAAAAAAAATTAGATATATAATATTATATGTAATAATTTTCATTTTAGACATCAATTAATAAGCTGAAAGTGATGTGTAAATCATTAAAGACGTTATTTTTTATTAAAAAAATCGACGTCATTTCTTTGAACTTTTTTTTTTTTTTAAAAAAAAGAGACATATAATACATTACAAAACCTTCAATACATTACAAAACATATAATTAGTTATAATTATTCAACATAATAGTGTAGGAGAAACCCAATTTACTAATCTCAAATGTAGTTAATTTCAGCTTGAGTATAAGGATTAGTATCTTCAAAGTACTGCAAAAGTAAAAAAAAAAAAAGGTTGTCATTGTTTTTTTTTTTTGTAATGATAGAATCATTTTTTGCAAAACAGATATACATACAGCAAATCATATATCTATATATCACATAGCAACAACATAATTTTTATAACAGAAATCTCAATAGATCAAAATCAAATTATTATACCTCTTGTGGATTGTAGTCTTCCATCATTTGAGTGATTATGTCACTCATATTACCTCATTATAAAATATCTGCACTTTACATTTCCTTATTGATGATGGCATTACAATAAATCAAATATGTACTCAAATAACCATTTCAATCAAATATGAAATTACTTAGATTTTTATAAAAGGTATTCAAGATGATAAAAAAACTTACTTTTAAGGTGATCCATTTTGTATTAGTCTTTTCCTATGGCTACCTAGGTAAAAATAAATCTTAAGACATCTTTTTAATTAAATCCATGCAAGAAACCAATATATTAATAAAGGAAATCATTTACAAAATAAATCTCAAAACTAAATTTTAGTTTACAAAACAACTCAAAATTCAACTAAGTTTTTTTATATTCTTGTACGGTGAATGTCCTAAGGGATGAAGCTAGTACACCAAATTACTTTTTGCATAAACCACGCTCAACATCCAATGTTATCTATAATAACAAAATATCACATAAATAACAATAAAATGATGTCTATAATAACGAAATATCAAATATCATATTAGATACTTATGACTCGATGAATTGTGTAAAAACACATTGTTTTTTTTTTTGTTAGGACTTCTAAGACGTAAGTTGTTTTATTGTTATAGGTGGAGCTTATCGGTGCAAGTAAATGTGGATATAGAAATCCATAGGGATCTAGTTCTTAGGTCTCACAGTCATGATGCATAAGCCTTTATAATGAAATAAAGGCAATGGTTAACAAAACACTTTGAACTATATAATATAAATAAAATTATGAATTGAAAGTTAAAGATAAATTCATATTTCAAAAACTTGGACGAAAGATGTATTTATTTCTTCTATAACTAAAAATTGCATGATATCATTCTTGGTCATAAAAATTTCATATTCATTACCCATGACCTTGGCATCCATATGAATTTGGGTGAAATCATCACTTGCTGTCTTCTTAGCCACAACAGATAACATGAGGCAACTTTTGTGGCCAAGTTGGTTAAGTCATTGATTCCTTTATCTACTTACTTTTGACCTCCTTGACTTCTTCTCCCTTCTGCTTACTCTTTTTTTAGTCAGACGCCTAATTGACATATATAAAATTATGAAATTTAGATATTAGAAATATAATAAAATTAGTTTTTTTTAAAAAAAAATTACTTATTAGATAGAAAATAATACCTCTATACCCAAAGTGATAAGACTTTTCGGCCATACAATGTAAGTCCTAATTGCTTAACACGCTATCCTTGCATCAGTAGTTTTGCACTCTAATCCAATGGGGTATCAATGATGACCTTTGCTTGATCACCTGACAGTTGTTAGCAATAGAAGGTAGGGTTGTGCAAAACCCTTCCATACGCTACTGTACATTCTTTGGGCATTAGAGCTACAGGACATTTGGCTCCTTCCTATATAGACAAAGTAATCAAGTTGAAAAAGTTATAATGTTATTGTTTGTAGAAAATATTAGAAACTACTTACATAATAAAGGAAGTTTAAGCTTTTAATGATAATCATTTACCTTTAGTAGCTTTTCAAATGGGTCGGTGTCTCCTAGGCAACTGGCTTTTGTGCTACTAGATGGGGGAGAAGGCTGCATATCTACCTCATCATCTATAAGCCTTGGGTTAGCGAGTCATTGCATGCCCATCTTCTAAATGTAGGCTGTCATCTTCCAATCAAAGATTTCCTCCATCTTGACATGGGCTTTCTCTCTCACTTTTTGTGTCACTCGAGCAGTAATTTCTATAGTAAGATCATCCACATAAAGTAATGATCCTCAGAGGTACTTTGATGATTTTTTAAAATAAGCCTTAAAACCGACTTCTCCCCTAACCTTGTTAACAAGGCCAAGATGTTCTAAAGTTCCCAACGTAGTTGTCAATATGTCCATCCTTCCAAATGGAGTAAACACTCCTAAGGTCGATTGTTGCATGAGAGAATCCCGTAGTATACAATTAATAATATTTATTAGCACTTAACACTTATAATTACTTAAGCACTTAATACTCATAATTACTTAAGCAATTAATACTTGTAAATTACTTACAATTTTCTTGGTAATTATTTGCCTTTCTTTGATTGTATATTCACCTTTTGTGTTGACCCTGGCTCTCTTCAACAATTCATTATGAGATAAGGAAATTACTTGCAAATCGGACTTATTAGAAGCTTGTTGTTTTGCAAGCTTTTCTTTCACCGAAGCTTACTGAAGCTTCACTTATCCACCACGAGACAGCTTATAGTTATATTTATGTTTTACTTGTCTCTCCCTATTGGCCACACTCTAACCCTGTTAACATAAAAAAAAATAGTTGATGAAATGGTCAAATTGCTCATAATATATAGTTAAAAAAATATCAAGTGAGATGACCAAATTTACCTAAAAGCCTTAAATTGGCACTGCTTCACAAAATCATCCTATACTTGTTAACTGAGGAAGTTATATTTCTTAAGGGTGTTTTCATCATCCGTCATCTTGATGGTGATGTGATCACTTGTCGATCAATTTTTAAAGTCCTTCCATTGCTCCCCAGTGAGCTTTAAGACTTTTTTTTTTCCTTCCACATCAATATCAAATGTGGTCTACAAGACAACACACATAGATTATACTTATACACAATTATTCTAAGAAGATAGTTATACATATCTTAAACATAAATTAGAGATAAGTAATATATATGAAGACATCCTATCAAATGTTCTCCTTGATGTCCTTTGATACTTATTTCCAGTGTTTAATATTGATTAGCACTTTAGTGTATACTAACATTCCAATATAACTCTTATATTTTGATGAACCATCCCCTATTGTCTAACCCTTAACATTGAAGTCAATTGCTATCTTCTCTCTTTTACTACGGATAAGGGTTATTTCCTTTATAAGGGTAGCACCCCTTATTCTCTTGTTAGTATGCTGAGAAAGATCAATATGGTTGTTTAAAAGAAAAAGAAGTTTTCCTCACAAAACTATTATATTAGTTTTATTTCTATGTATTCCTTTTATATACAAAAGGTTGTAATATGTCATAGATAACTAAGAAAATTTTTGAATGTTTATGCAAAAATGGAATGATCATTCCAAGGTTACATATTAGGTTGCATTTGATGATTTTGAATAAGAAATGGCTACATTTCAAGGTTTGATTTTTACCACGTAGATTACAAAGAAAATATTAGACATATTCTTAAGCACTCTGCCAAGTAGTACTAAACAGAGCATACATAACCAAATAATCTATGCCAAGAACCACAACTAAAAACTAAATCATAATTGAAATCATTTATGATAAAAAAATTAAGAACCAAAAGAGAAAAAAAGAAGCTAAACCCTAAAATATAAACCATTAACAAAGCACAAAGCTGAAAAAGTATAAAAAAACATCATTATAACTTAGAAAAAAAGAAAGGAATACAGTATAAGAAGAATGAAATTCTCTACCTTGATCAGTGATGGAATTGAAATGCAATGATTGAAGACAATTAAAGACAACAAAAAAAAAATGCAACAATGGTTTGAGAATGATTTTTTTGTAAATGTTTCAAATAGGAGAAAGCAAGTGAGAGTAGGGCGAAGAATTGGCATGTTAACATAAAAAAGCCTAGACTTTAGATGTCAGTTATGAAGAAGGAACTGAGGTATATTCTCATGCATCTACGTTGATTTTTATAATAAACCGATATATAAACTTAAGTCGTTAGTTTTTTATGAAAGCCAATGTATTAATTTTTATTATATTTACAAAAATGCTATTGTGACTTTATATTACTTCCATATTGAATTTTTTTTTTCATTTTGTTTATACATCAATTTTTTATGACAACCAACATATTAATTCTTAATATATTTATAAGGTAACTTGAGTTGGATTTTTTTAATTAATTTTTTTCTATTTTTTGATAATATATTATTATATTTTCACAAATAATTTGCCCAAGGGCAATTATTTTCTAAAAAAATTTATCAATTAAATAATATGTAAATACTTGAATTATTTTGTCAATTAAATAATGTTTTTATAATTAAATTATTTTATGTATTAAATAATATTTAATTACTTCAAAAAATTCTTTTGATTGTGTTAAAGATATCAGTTTGTATTCAAAAGCTAACATCATTTCTATTAATTTTATTAAAAAAATACAGAAACCAATTGCAAACTACATTTTTACAAAAATCTGCTACCAGCTACAATTCTTCATATTGTATTAAGGACATGAGTTTGAGTTAAAAATCAACATCATTTTTATTTATTTTTTTAAAAAAATATAGAAACCTGTTGCAATACATAAACTTATTGTTAGCTACAATTATTTAGATTATGTTAAAAATGTCAGTTTAAGTTAATAAACGAACATCATTTCTTTCTTTCTTTTAATAAAATACAAAAATCTACTACTAGTTAGGTTTTTATAGAAATATATATAAAAAAAAATTAGGACTAGATAGAAGGAACAATGTTGCTAACAATTCCTTCTACATAAATTAATAAATAAATAAATATATATATATATATATAACATTTTTGTTGACAGCCTCAAGGATTGCTTGCAATAAATAGGCTACCTACAAAGCAACAGTCACATCAAAGGTGATCTACAAGACAACACATATACATCAAATGCACACATTATCCTCTTGTTTAAAGGACCTATATGCCCTGTTTAAAAGGGAAAGGAAATAAAAGCTAATCATTCCTTATACACAAAATAAGTAACAAAAGAGAAAGAAAAAAGGGAAAAAATAAACTATAAACTTTCAGGACAAGTTAGAGTAAACTGAAACTAAGCAATAAAGAAGAAAGAAAAGGAAAAAAATAAATAAACATTCGAAGCAAGCGAAAGCAAAATAAGAGTCAAGGGAACACACTAGCCTTTTATAATGCATAGAAACTTTAAATATTTCTTAATATGTTGGAACTAACAAATAATATCATATATCTATGTCGATTTCTAATAAAAAAAACTGACGTTTAACTACACCCCTTCATATACTTGCTTTTTTTTCTAATTATTTTTTGTCCATCTGTATCGATTCTTAAATATAAGTCTCTTCATATAATGGAATATAAACACATTGAATTTATTTTAATTATATTGACAATTCCATAATCTTAGTAAAATAGAAAAAATAAATGATCATTAGAGAATTTTACAATTTCATAGTCTTAAAAAATGGAAAATTAATTATAATATTGTCATATTACTAAATTGGTTGTTTGTAAATAATTTACTTAAGAATTTAATTGATAAATTAATAAAAAATTATTTAACCATATATTATAATAAAGTTGTTTGAAATGTAATCAAATAAGAATTTAATTATAAATTAATAAAATTTTCATAGGTTTTAATTATGGTTAAATCTAAATGATACAAATTAAATAATTTCAAAAGTATATTGGTTTCTTAACTGAAATCAATATCAAACATTATATTGAGTTTAGATGTTGGTTATTTAATAGAAACCGACATTCTAATTTTTCTCTTATTTACAAAAACACCACTATACCTTCGTATACATCTGTCTGTCTTTCATTCGACATCTATCTAATGACCTCATTTCTATGTTTTATAGTAATGTGGATCTTTATATAATTTATAATGGGATACTTCTTATCATTTTTCTTTTAAATTTTATTAGCAAAATCTATCAAGAAAAGTTTTAACCCCATGTTTGGGATGCTCTTTTTATGTGGTTTAACAATTGTAGAGCTCCCATATAATTTCTATTTGTATTTATGTGACAAATAACTTAAATAAAATTATGACATTTTCTGAAATTATTTTATTTTCATAGGGAAATGATGGATCATTTTCTTACTCCATAAATCACTAATAAACCATTGTTTGTGTCAGCCAATTATTAAAATTTTTTTTCAGGAAAATGATACGAAATATATAATTAAAAATAAAATATAAGCATTAAGATCCAATTCAAAAATTTTAAATTATAATGACCTAATTAAAATGAAGTAAAATTATAAGGAATAATAAAATAATTTAACTTTAAATTTATCAATGATTTCACTATAATTCATTTTATTCAACCTAAAAATTTTATTTATACAATACCATCAAAATCTATTTTTTAATTAAATTTCATATATGTTTCAAACAAAAAAATTATTTGTAAATGAATTACAATCATTATTATTAAAATAAAATGAATTAAATTTTTAAAAAATTGAGTAAAAACAAAGCATAAGTTATTATATTATCGAATATAATTTCATTAATCACAAAATTAATTGCTCAAATAGCATACAACATGCTAATCCGAAAGATCGGGTTAATGCTTTTCTCATTGCGATCGCTTTTTGCATTTCATGTATTAAATGGGTTCGGTGCATACTTGCAAGCTGCTATCTACCTACTCAAGAAAATCGGTACATTAAAGTTGTTCAATTTTTGTTTTTTTTACTCACAAAATGCTAATCCTAGTCGAATGCTTTCTTCAATATCATGATGACTTTTTTCTTTCATGTAGTAAATGAGTTTGACCTTTTTTGCAATCTATTGCTTGCCTATACGTTTGGATGTCAGCAATTAATGTTCTTTTTAACCTTATCGTTTCTGATTTGTTAAAGGAAAAAAAAAAAAAAAGTAAAGTAAGTTGGCAAGTAGTGGCCAAATAAGTTATAATAAAAAAACTTCAACGATAAACGTTTTTCTTGTAATTTTTTTTAGTGGAATTGTCTATTGTGTTAGATGCTAAATTTAAAGCACAAGATGCTACGAGTAATATGTCAAAATTGTTGTGGATACTGGGATAAAAATATAAACTAAATTAATTGTGCATTAATTCTGATTTTTTTTCTCATCTCTAAAATTTGGAGAATTAATATATATTTTTTTTAAAATCTTCATCTGAAAATCAAATTTTAACTTAATTTTGTCACCCACTTAAACTTTAAGTTGATTAAATATATTTCATTTTGGAGAAGATAAAAAATTGTAATAGAATGGAGGGCATTATGTTTTTAATTAGTGATTCAATTACCCTGGATGTTAAAAAACTTCAGCTTTATCTTGTAAATTAGTGTAAACATTAACATTTCATTTACTAAAAGTTAATATGGTTCTGGGAAACTTTCAAGATGTTAACCTTTCCTATAAAAATTATTGTATCTCATGTTGGATCTCAAAAATTTTAGTACACACTGTTGGATTTTGAATAAGAAAAACTGAAAGTGGAGATAAAAATACCCACCACAAAAATGGTTCTTAAATTATAATTTAACAATAGTTTTTCAATTACTTATTTGTAGAAATTAACTAACCCAGGTGTACTTTTTCTATTGGTTAATCACCATGAGTACACTTTGCTTTTAAGATTACTTATACCATAGAAACCTCTTTTTTTTTTTTTTAATTAAATTATTCTCTTCAATTTTAGGTTAAAATATATCAAATCTCCATATATTTTGAGTTATATACATATAATTTCTTGAGTTTTAAATATATGCATCTAATCCCCTTAACTTTAAGCTATGTATACTTTATCATATTTATATATTTTTTACCTATAAACTTAGAGGAATTTATTGTTAACCTACAAATAATATATATCATAAAAAGTAGAAAAATAGTTTTTAAATATATTTTACTTGGGATTCTTAAAAAATAATTGATGACTCTTACTCTTGTTTTGTTGTATTTGAAACTTGAGAATTAAATTGTAGATTCTTAATCACATTTTTCATGATTTCTTTAAAAAAAAAATACTTGTCATTTCTTTAAAAAAAAATCCTACAAGTTTTGAATCGTTTTTTGTTTAATATAAATCGAATGGGTTTAATTTTAGGCTCTAACTTGGTCAATTACAAAATGTAAACTGAAACCAAAAAAAAAAAAAATCAAGAAAATAATTTGGAATAAACAAATTTTCATTAAAATTAAAACTAAAAATAAGAATTTTATTTTAATTAAAATTTTAGAGAATTTAAGTGTCAAAGTTTCAAAGTTTTAGGATATGTTAATTTAAAAAAATTCAAGAGAATATATTGTATTTTATCCCATTTTTTATAGGAATCAAAATTAATTACTAGGCTTTTTAACCAAGAGGAGTCTACTTGAAGACTTCTTCCATCGGAATCTCTCTTTAGGTGGAAGACATTTATTTGCAACAATAATGTTCATACTAAGTCAACTATTGAAATTGTGTACTAGTTAATAACTACAATTCTTGACTTTCTCGAAGCGGTTTCAATACAAAAAAAAGTAAAAAAAAAAAAAACATATTTAATGTCACAACCCCCTAGCAAGTTGAGACCTCACAAGCAATAAATTTTGCAATACAAAAGCACAATTTTGCTTGAAAATTTTAGCAGTCACAAAATGGCAATTAAAGTTGAGATTTTATCTATGGAGATCATCAAGCCATCCTCTCAAACCCATGATCACCATAGGAACTTCAAAATCTCCCTCCTTGATCAACTAGCTCCTCCATTATTTTACGTACCCATTGTTCTTTTCTACTCTGCATCAGAGATCAGTACCTTTGGTCTCAATTTCACATTGATGTCCAAGAATTTGAAGACTTCTTTATCAGATATACTTACTGTTTATTACCCTTTTTGTGGAAGAATGAAAGGAAACACCTTTGTTGAGTGTAATGATGAAGGTGTTCTATATTTTGAGGCCAAAGTCCCCTCTGAGCTTTCAAATATTCTCAGAGATCCCAAAATTAGTGTCATAGAAGAGTTTCTTCCGTTTCATCCTTACAATCCAAAAGCCGATCTCAAGGAGATTGTCAACATGGCAGTTCAGGTTAGCATGTTCAAACCTTAGGTTTTAAAAATTTAGAGCGACTATATATTAAATTTTATAGTAACATTATTTAAAAATTTAAATGGTGCATCCACAATATTTGCAGAAAGTTGAAAAAGTGTCTGGTGCCTCCACAAGTTAATGGAAAAAATCATTTCATTTTCTTAAGAAAAGAGGGTAGTTTTAAGAAAGACAAACAGAAAAATCTTTTTTGTATTGAAATGATAAATCTCAGAATAAAAATTATATTTTTATCTCTTTAAAAATAATAGAAAACTGCGAGAAAGAAAATGAGAAGATCCAAATCCATAAATTAAAGTATATGGTGCACAAGGTGATTGTGTCTTTACTCAACAGAAGTTAAAAGGTCAAAATATTTAAAAGAAAAAAAGATTTGTATTGATATCTAAACCGAATGCATCTTTTTTTTTTTCTTTTTTTAATTTTTAATTTAAGTGCCTCCGTTAAGAAAAACTTTTGAATCTGTCATTGCAGGTTAGTGAGTTTAGTTGTGGTGGTATAGCGCTTGGTGTGTGCATCTCACACAAGATTGCTGATGGTGCAACAGTTGGTTCATTCCTCAATGCCTGGGCTGCTAAAGCAAGAGGAAATAGTGACTTAGTGAGTCCTTATATGGAATCAGCCTTATATTTTCCACCAAGAGACTTCAACTTAGATGTAAATCATCCAACCAACAGTATGATTCGTGACAAAGCCACTATTGTCACAAAGAGATTCATATTTGATGAGACAAACTTGTGTAGACTAAGAGAAACACTTCTCTGCAGCTTCAACCCCACGCGGGTTGAAGCTGTGACGGCTCTCATATGGAAGTCGGCCATGGAAGCAACCAAAACAAGTTCGAAGCAACAAAGAATTAGGAAATCCATCGTGACACATGCTGTGAACTTCCGAAGCCGCATGGTGCCCCCATTGCCTGAGAATTCCTTAGGTAATCTTTGGCAGCTGATGGCTTCTGTTGCAGTGGAAGTCGATGGAATATCAGAGAAGAATAATTTAGCAGAGATTGTAAGGGAAACCTTGAGAAAAATTGATGGAGATTATATAAGAAAACTTCAGGGGGATGATGCACTTGATGAGGTGCTTAAATTCATGAAAAAAGTAACTTTTATGATCTTTAAAGAAGGTGTTTCGTGTTATAGTTTCAGTAGTTGGACAAGATTTGGTTTCTATGAATCTGATTTTGGCTGGGGAAAGCCAACTTGGGTGTGCACTATTGGTGTGCCTATAGAAAATGTTGTCATTTTGATGGCTACAAAATCAGGTGATGGAATAGAGGCATGGGTGACATTGGCAGAGCAAGACATGGTTGAATTTGAGCAAAACCCAGAGCTTCTCCAATTTGCTACGCTTGCTTCTTAGTTCTTCTAAGTGTAGTTTTGTGTCAACTAAGAAATTAAGTTATATCTTCTTAGCTTGCTATATGTGAAATTTTAGTGTCTAAAAAACTAAAGTATGTATGATCTTTGTAATTTTTAATTTATGCTAAGGTCCCGTTTGGTTCAAGTTGTGGAAAGGGAAAGGGAATGGAATCAAATAAGGAGAGGAAAGGGAATGGAAACTGTTATTTACTTGA
>JANHAO010016517.1:0-14341 GCA_026873985.1 Saraca asoca
TTATTAAGCAATAACCATATAGTCATCCAAACCAAATGAAGCCATTCAATTCAGAAAACTCAGTAAAAATAGAGAGGAAAGGAGAGGAAATGACAAACAATTGAATTGTAAGTTGAAAACAGGATCTCTACATTAATCTTCAAGCTATCAATCCCTTGAATTGATTACAAAGGTTTAGCTTTCCATGGAAGGCATAAAGTTATGAAGAAAAGAAGAATAAAAGCTTGCTCTCTGTCCTCCGAAAACTCTCCAAAAATTGAACTCAAAACTCAACTAAAAGGACTAAACTAAAGAGTGCTTAGCCCAAGAAAAGACAAGCTAGCTGCTAGTTGGTGGAGTAGGCAATCATGATGGCTGATGTAGTCTGGTTGCTTGCTGCCACTCCCTTTGCATGAACTGCCCATTGCAGACTGCACTCTCTGGTTTTTCATTGATTTAATGACTTCCAGCTGGTTGAGTATGAGCTGGTGCAAGGGATAGTCTATTGGGTTCAAGTTGCATGCCAATTGAGGCCTAAAAATCCAATTCAGCAAAGGCTCATCCATTAGCATTCTGTCTCTGATTTACAGCTCCATTTGCACACCCAAAATGATGGATTCAGGTTTGGAAGTCTTCATGAAAATTGTAGCTTGTATCTTAACTTCCATTTTGGCTTTGTTTGACCTCATTTGGACTTGTATAGCTCCAAATATTTCCTTATGAGTGTTCAGAGGTTAGGCTACACTAGATAGGCTGAGGTAATATTCTAGTTTTAGATTTAGCTCCAATTTTAGATAATCAATTGTGATATTCAACCTTAGCAGTCTTCATGAAGTTTGTAGAGCTATGTCTTACCTTTTCTACAAGATAAGAATCTCATTAATTGGACAAGCGTAACTCAAGTTATAGCCAAAATACAGAAACTTCTCAATAAAGCCAATTATTGTAGAATTTTTCATAATGAATCCAATTGACTCCACACTATAAATATATAATAACACAATTGAAGTAAATCATTTTGGACCTTAAAAATCTTAGTGAGAGGATAATTAAATGAGTAAAATATTTTGTTATCAAAATACCATGGGTATCGCTCAAGAATCTTCTAGCTTGTAACAATCACAGCTGAGAAGAATGCCAAGCAAAATTCCTCAATCAATACAAGGCATTGAGAAGCTAGCTCGCACTGACTTGTAATCTCACAATAGTCTTCCAATGAAGAGACGAGTGGCTAAAGGATTACATCATTAGGTTCAAAAGTGAAGTCAATAATGTAGAAAATCCCTCAGATAAAGGCATCCTCACAGTAATCCCAGCTGGACTCTGCAAGGATGGAAAACTATATGAGGAGATAAACAAGTCCCCAGTGAAGGACTTAAGTGAATTTTACAAGTGAACCACTAAGGAAATCAAGTGCGAAGAGACCTTTGGCGTGAAAAAGTTTCATCAGAGGAGCAAGAAAAATGGCTATAGCAGGAATAAAAAGAGTAATGGTAGGAACGAGAAAGAAAATTGGAATAGTGATTCTAGAAACTAGGTCATAAAAAGGGGCTAGGAATGAGTGATCCCAATGTTAAAGTCGCTTTGACAGCTATAGCACCTTCTCAGACACTTAGGAATGCATCTTTGCAACTGAAAAGGATTAGGAGAACTTTAGGAAACCTGTCCCATAACAACTCCCAACAGATTCAAAAATATGAGCAAATTCTGTGCTTATCATGAAGAGGCTAGACATAATACCTCAGAATGTTGAGTACTCAAAGTTGCAATTGAGGATCTGATCAAGAGAGATCGCCTACGAAACTATGTAGTGCAATCTCCTAAACAACAATCCTAGTAGCCCTAGTGGCCACAATGATAGCAACCCTAGCACCTCTAAATCTTCTTTTTTAATATACATTATTTAGAAGTAAATAATGCATCCCAAATTAGTCTCAAAATTATAATGTTATATAATTTCTAAATAAATTTTCAAGAAAGCCTAAACTCAAATTTAAATTTGGTAATCTCACATTGTGTAGTATTCTTTCTGAAGCTCACAAAACAAGAATCGGATTTTTTACTTAACATGAATGGGGCTGGGACTCCCTAAGCATTGGCATGCTTTACATCTACTCACTCCTCTAAAATGAAAGTGATCTTGCCCCTTTTTCCATCTAAAAGTAAGTTATTCTTAAAATTGAAGGAGTCAAGTTGTCCATTGAGCAACAAGATTGCAATAGCATAACTCTCTTGGGCATGAGATCGCCAACCCTTCCATGACACCAAGTCACCACCTTGCGCATACATACGACCAACTTTTAGGCACTATATGTATATTCTGGTACTTATTGCCAGCCATTTGAGTTGAGGCCCCTAGAGCTCATTCTGATACTTATTGCCAGCCATTTGAGCTAAGAACCCTAGAGCTCAATCTGATATGTATTGCCATCCATTCAAGCTAAGGCCCTGGAGCTCATTTTGGTACTCAAACGCATTGCCAGCTTTTCAGATGAGGCACTTCATGTGCTAAATTCATTGCTAGCTCCCTAGCCAAGGTGCAATTTATATGATCAATCTATCGCAAACTAAGAAATGACAAATATACATTGCCTTGCTCGGTAAATATACATTGTCATAGTTGACTGATAAATATACATTATCTTGCTCAGCAAATATACATTGTCAAGAAGAACTAGCAAAATATACATTACCTAGTCAGAGCAAATATACATTGCCATGAATTATAAGTTGAAAAGCTTTCATGTGACCTATTGCTCATAACTCCCGTGTGACCTATTGCTCGTAGCTCTAATGTGGCCTATTACTCATAGTTCTCATTAGACTTATTACACGCAGCTTTCGTGCGACTTATTGCTCATAGCTCTTATGTAGCTTATTGCTCGCAACTCTCATGTAGCCTATTTGATATGCCAACTGAGGCACATTTAATTGCTCACAGAGCACTCGAACTTGTGCTAGCTAAAACATAATCTTAGAATTCAACTTATTCTAATCAAGGTGCAGTTCTCATACAACTTCCTATGCTTTCATGCAATCTACTGGCCATTCGATATGATATTCATTATTTGTAGAACCTATCCATAATGGCCTACATGTTATTTTCTATAAAGCATCCAACATGATGTGTTTAGAAAGGCAAGGAAAAATATAAAGGTTCATTTAATGCCCCCTTCAATGAGGCAAATTCAAACAAAGTCCAGGATTGAATGTGAAGTTCAGAAATGAAATACAAAATTATAAGACTGAATCGAAGAAGTCTGGTCTTTTGAAGTTGAGCCTTTATGGGAGGAAGGATCGACATATGAGGTAAGCAGGTCGTCCTTCATTTGATTATCAAGGGCTGTTGTGACTTATGGATTGTCTCCTCTTCAAATTGCATCTTCAACAAAAGAAGCCCCACTTGCAGACTTTGCACCTTTACAAGAAGGGGTGGCTCTTGTAGCTCTCTTCTTGAGGCTCTTTGTCTCTTTAAGAGCATCCTCCCTAAAAAAGGAAAAGTCCATATTCGAGTGTCGCTCCTACAAGGTGAATAGGAAAAAGGAGGAGGTTTCAAATTATGCTTTCTCTGCTACCTTCAAAACCAGCTCAACAGTCTCAGCTTTAACCCGATCAACCTCCTCCTATTTTAGAATGACTTCCTTCCTGACTACTTCAGGTTCCTCCTTAGTAGCCTCAGCTTGTCGAACTACAACTTCTACTCGTCACATAGCTAACTCAACACCCTAAAGTGTCACATCCAGGTCATGTTTTGTTCTTGGCAACTCCTCAACCATTTTGTTGAGACTGGCTATGACAACCTCGGGACTTGTCACCTCATGAAATCGGGCTTCCTCGACTTCTCTCTGAGTGACCTCAGTATTTATTGCCCTATTCTCTAGCTCCAGTACCTTAACGGTTATAGCAGCCAGGTTGCCCTCGAGTTTGGCATTCTTTTTCTCCTAAGCCTGAAGTGTTTCCCCCATCTTTATTATTCCCAACACACCCTAAAAAGTTAAACGGATAAAGTCAGATTATGAAGGAGCAAAAGATTCAAGGTAAAAGGGCATTACTTACTAATAAGCAATGATGAGCGGCATAATGTATCAGCTCTCCACTTAAGACTTCTTCTGCCTCCAAACCTTAGGGACTAGTCTAGGGTCCCAAGATCACCCCCACATTCCTCTGAAGGAAGTTAAAATACTCCTGCATGTTTAGGCCAAGACCCAGTGGAGGCTCCTCAGCTTCGACTTTGCAAGCCACTCATTTCAAAGTGGTGGTGACCCTCTTTCCCTCATTCACTTTTCATCTCTTGGCTAGGGACTCGGATGGGGTCACAACCTCAACCACCTCGATTACCTCAAGAAGCGAAGTAAGGGCTAAATCTTGTGAAGGCATCTCAATCAAGGCAGGAGAAGATTGATTTTTAGTAGTAAGAGCTGAAGCAACATCAAAACCTAATGAGGTCGCAACGACTTCAAGATCTTTGGGCTCATCAAGAAGTAGCCTTTGAAAGATGAGTTTCACCATATTGTTGTAGTATTCAAAATATGCTAGACTAATTTCACTAACTTGGCGGGCTCCAATCTCTCTCATGAGCTCAATGTTCAACACAGGAATGAGCTTATAGGAACGAAGAAGATCGTCGTTGAATCTTAGATCATTTTTCAAATTACTTATAACAGTAAATTGATCAAGTACCTCAACCTTTTTGGCTTCTAACATTGGCTTCTCCTTGCTAGCCCTGATTGCAAAAATAAGATAGAATGTTAGAAATGATAATATGAATTCATGATAACTTGCTCGACCTCAGCTCACATACTAGACGTTAAAACAAAACCAAAGTTGCAAAGAGGATGCAAAGATGGGCATGAAATGTAAAACTAATGACTTTTATAATTCCTTACATTCAATTTGCCTTTGGCATCCCTTCAAGGTAAAACCCTCTTGAAATCGGTATGCTGAGTTGAGAGGTAATAAATCCCATCTGAATAGCTCGTACTCCTAATACTATAGAGGTGGCACAAAATTCTTGTAAATGGTGAAGGAAGATTATTTTTCAAGTACACAAGTGCAAGAGAAGTGATATAAGAATAGGAGTTCGTGGTTAATTAGAATGGGCGAAGCTTCAATCTATTTAACAAATTAATGATATACGAATGAATTGGGAACCTAAGCCTAGTAGTGAGATGCTGGGTACTAACAGCAATAAATCCTCAAGAAGGATGGGCTGCATGGTCACCGACAGAAAGTGCCATAAGACAGTAACCTTCAGGGAAGTGGTAACTTTCAACTATGTTTCAAAGATCACCTAGTTCAATGGTCAAAGGGTAATGATTAAAGAACAAGTGATCTGGAGAGCTCTCGGTGACCTGCTGCACCTCATTGGGGTCAGGCCGAGGAATAGGTGGTTTAGTGACCTCATCGCTCCTAGAAGTCATTTCAACTGAGGTGAATGCCAACTCCTCACTTTGAGCTGAAGAGTCAGGCTAGTCATCACTTCCTATTTGGTGACTTCGGCATTTATGAACTACAGCCATCTACATAGAAGGACAAACAGTTAGGTCACTTCAAGTAGACCATATTAGAAAAGTTAAATCTTCTCTTTACTAGACAAAAAATTTCCTATGTAGCAGATTATAAGCGCCTTAAGCTACCATATCAGAAACCCAAGCTATTGAAAACTTGGGAGGATAACTAATGAAGCCTATCAAACTATTAAACCCAGAGTAGATTGAAAGCTAAACTTAACAATCTATAGCCCGGAAACCAACAAACAAGTTTTAGCAGCAAAAAAGGCACTAGCCATTAGGCTAGGCAGCACGATACTAGAAACTCATAAAACAATGGCATTCTAAAAGAAAAAATCTTGGGAGATCTTACCGTGTCAAAATAATAAGTCAGATTCCAAAGAGGATGAGGGTAAAAAGGATTTTGGATGAAATGATTGATCCATAGCAACAATAATGACAAGACCACTGGAGCAGGAGAGCGAGACTAGAGACAATTGCTCAAGAACTCATGAGGCAGAAAGTTAGTTTTCAAAAATAAAAGGGAAAAGAGGGGTTTTCCATCTAATATGGCCTTGATGGCTTAGCTAGTCAATTTAGAGACTGAACAACCGCCCATAATTTGACAATTTAGAAAATGACTGGGCTTAGCCATCATAGTACTAGCAACCATGGGAAGGTGTGTGCAATTAATGCAGTAATGATAACATAGGCAAGTGAAATGATGAAATAAAAATTTAAACAACGACATAGCTCATCGTAGTTTCCAGCCTTTGCCAATGAACTCAGCTCCTAGTCTGTAGAACGAATTGAGAGTTGGAGGCTAATATTATGTGTATTTTCTGATACTATAAGAAGTAGGCTAGCAAAAGCCTAACAAACAAGTTCAAGGGGAAAAGGCTTAATTTTTCTTTGACCTAACATTGAGGTCACTCAACAAAGGCATTAGATAGCCGACCGCAAGCTTAAAGCATAAGACAAAGTCAAAGCAACGACCACCAACTCTTTAAAAACAAGCTCTAACTCACTAGGCGAAACATGTCCTCAATTGTTTTCCAAAAAGATACTTTGGCTAGACCTGGGAATAGGACTGGCTCATATAATCGATAGGCTGCCTTGTCTGAGCTCAGACCATTAGGCTCACTACCATAAGCATTGGGTACGAAACACCTAAGTCTAATCGACAGTCAAAGGCATATTCTCCCAACTGGCAAGTCAGCCCCCCCAAGACTTACATATCGGCCTCCAATAGTCTGACAATGAATTGCCTAACATTCATTGAACACAGCAATGGACAAAATAGATTTACAAATTGTCAAATTACACTTTTGACCCTCCTTATTTCTATAAATAAGGGGGAAGAATCATTGTAGTAAATAGTTAAAAATATGTACTGAAACTTTGCCAAAGTAGCGGTAGAATCTTTGTATTGTAGTCCTGCTTGCTAGAATAGTGAAATCACTGCACAAAGCTAATATAAATCATTGTAGGCCTAGGAGTTACACTGACTTTGATTGAATCATGTTAAAAAAACCCTCTTTATCTTTATTGTTCTTCCTCTCCTCCTTCTCATCTCACATTCATCCAATCAAACTGCAGTTTGGCAGTTTCAAGAACTATTATGGTTGACTGAGATTTAGGTTTACTAAATTTCACCTTCAAAAAATACATATTAATTTATTAAATTAGAATCAAGCTTTATTCAAAACTAGCTTAGCATATACACTAAATCTATTAATCCAACAATAAAAAAATAGAATAATAAAATATCTAATGTGTATATATAAATATGGTTATAAAGATGTGCCACATTAAATAGGAACACTTAAATAATTTCATATTAACTTTTTCATTAGTAATAAAATGAAAGTTTAATAAGGGATTAAAATTGAGCAATTGGCATAATAAGTAAACCAAAGTTGAGTATTTTAAATTAAAGAACTAAAATTATTTTATTTATATTTTAGTGGGATCAAATTTATATTTAAACCTTAATTATTATTATTATTATATGTAACCTTAATAGATTAATACTTATCAATTTCAAATTCTTAAATAATTAAGGAAAAAATACATTTTATTCCTTAAAGTTTATACTTGAGACAAATTATCTTGAAGTTCACATATAGGATAAATTATCTCTTTTTTTTTTGTTAAATTTAACAATCTACTTAACTATCTTATTTTTTAAAATAATTCATAGGATTGAAATGCTCAATTTTAAATTTTAAGAAGCTAATTTATTTCAAACACAAACTTTACAAGGATAAAATATATTTTTCTAAAATGATATATTCCTATTCTAATTATCTTAGTGCCCAGGTGTCCTCATGCAATTGATAAAAAAAAAAAAAAAAAAAGGTGCTCACCTGTCCTTATCATGGACGGGAACAATTCCCAATAAATAAGAAGCAATTTGTTGCATTTGCATATTGGTAACTTTCATATTTTTTGGTAAATGTCAAGAGTTGCTTATGGCGCAAATCAATTTTAAATTTCAAGAAAATTATCTTTATTTTTAATGTCTAAATATGTAGAGGGAAAGGGGAAACAGTAAGGACGGGATTCGATGTCCCTCCATCAAAATTATTAATCATATTCATCATCAACGTGATACTATCTCATTAATATATTAAATTAATTATTTGATAAATATATCAATAAATAAAAAATTAAAAAAATCTCAGTTAACTATTTAAAATCAGACAATTTAATATTTAAAAATTAATTTTAAATTATTTATTGTGATACATTAATCATATGTCAGTATTTTTCCTAATTTTGTTGCTAATTTGCAGGGCCGTTAACATTCGACCGTAGTTACAATGGGAGCTTTCCAAAACTTGAATCGTGGATACAGGTCCGTTAAATTTCTTCCTTTAACCATTTTTCTTTTAACAAATTCTAATGCTATTTTTCTTTGAGAAATTCTAATATAGATAGGGGATGAAAAAATCTACAAAAGAGAAAGATACAAGGATGTAGAGATATATGTGGGTGGATTTCACTGGTGTGAGATCCACGTCAGCGTGACTGTGGACCCGATGTTCTTCTGTCTTTCTCCCATGTGAAGTAAGGATTAGTGTAATCTCCCTTCTCCAAGTGAGAATTTTGTTTGATAAAATAATCAAATTAATATCCGAAAGATCTGAGAAATATCAAATTAGTATTAAAATATATTTTAACACCAATTTAGTTATTAAATTTACAAGTTTTATATTAATTTAGTACTGTTATCACTTATTTTATTAAAATTGTGTACATAACATATTAACAAATTTAGATTAACATAGGAGTGAAATTCTATTATAAAATTGTTATTAAAAAGGATTATAAATATTAATTTAAATGAAATCTCAAAAAACTCAATTCTTTTCTTAACTATATTCATAAATCATAATTCCTTAATTCTTCACACTTTTCATGAATTCTAAAATTCTCTTGTATTGTTATTTTAAATAATGAACATATTAGAATGAAGTCAAGTAAAGATTTCAAATGAAAAGAACTATTCATACAAAATTTAATGACTATAGTATTAAATTGATGTAGAACTTTCAAAATTAATATAAGAACAAAATGAATGTGTAACCATATACTCAATATTAATTTTAAGACTTTTATCTTTCAATTTTGTCAGATTTGAACTTTTTATTTTTCAATTTTGTCACATTTGAACTTAGGACAATAATTAACTTATCACTTCTACCGATAAAAAATAAAAAATAAATAAATGCACTTCCATAGATTTATAAAGTTGTAATTATAAATAACCTATATGTTAAATCATTAGATGAGTTTAAGTAATATGAAATTCATCTTTAAATGGCACATAATAACATGGTTTTAATTAATTTCCCAGGTACTCAACGTCTTATACGTAAATCTGCCAGTCGGCACTGGATTTTCTTACTCAGAAACGCAACAAGGCTGCCACAGCCGTGACCCAATATGGGAGGATCAAACGTACGGTTTCCACAAGCATCTTTCTATTTAAATTAAAGTTAAAGATGTGATTGCAATTATATTTCCATGAATAAAATTACAATAAATACAAAAATATACAACAATATGAAATAAAGTAATGAAAAAGTGTAATTATAAACTTAAGGTAAAAGTAATATTATGTGTGATAATTTTGTGATTGTATATCACAACTTAAAATTGTCATTTACAATATTTAACAAATAAAATTAAACTTTCAATACCTTTAATGACATAGTAGTATTCAATGTTTTACGGGGGACCTTTCCTTTTAACATTATAGGCTGAAAATTAAATTGCACCACGAATTGCGAAGGTGTTAAGTTTTAAGCAAATTATTTGATTTTTCTTTGTCTAATTCTGATTTGTTGGAATAATGCAGTGGTTTATGGAGCACTCTGATTTTGGCTCAAATCCATTTTATATTGGTGGCGGCTCATATTGTGGAATTTCCGTTTCACCCCTTGTTCAAAAGGTATACGATGGTGTTTAAAATTCACACAATGCCATCTCTTTTTTTTTTTTTCATTTTTTTTTTACAATTCATGTCACTTTATTGAAACTGCAATTCAAACATTATTGAACCCTCCAACTTTGTAGTAGTTGTACTTTATACCTATAATTATTAATTTTTGTAAGTAGTCATGTTAAATTTTAGATAAATGATAAATTGTTTCTATATAAAGTCTTTTTGTATAGTTTCAGAGGAATATAAATACATATTATATTAATATAAATATACAAATATAAGGATAACAACTATAGACCTTCTTACTTGCACTAAATAAAAAAAACATGCAAAAATGATCAAAATATCTCTAAATAGAAAAAATAAAAAAAATAGATAAGTGGGATTACTTCTAAATTTGAGTCATAAAACCTTTACATTATGTTTGCTTTTTTTTTTTTGTCATAAAATTTCATATCAAACTGAACATATTTGTTCTTCCCAAATTGTTCACAAGAAGGATGTTAGGTGTTAAATCTAACTACTCCAAAGTTAAAGAAGCCTAGGGCTAGTTGTAGTAATTAATAATTGTGCACATTAAATACAACTACTCTAAAGTTAAAGGAAATAATTTACATTTTTCATAATATATAAATAATGAAGCATCTATAATTGATTGGAATAATAGGTCTAAATTGTATTTTTATAAAATTTTTGAAAAGTTTCTATTGTTGCATATCTGAATGTTCTTTTTTTTTTTTTTTGCCATTTTATGTTATATCATAGACACTACAAAAGTATTTGCCCTGTCTGACAAAAACTTTTATAAAAAATTATGATACAGACACTACAAAAGGATTTGCCTTGTCTGACCAAAACTTTTATAAAAAATTAAGATAGAAATGAAAACTTTTGACAGAAAATGATTATTAGAATTTTTCTTCAACGGATTTTAAAGGGATGGTTTTTTATAAAATTTATTTTTCTCTTTCATTTTGAAAATTATGTCAAAAATTCTATGTTAAAGTTGAAAATTCATTAGAATAAATAAATTTTTTACAAAAAATTATTAATTTTTATAATTTTCATTGGTTAAAATTTCTCTTTTAAAATAATTTTTAAAGTTAATTTTATTAATTTTTAATTCTAATTTCTAAAAATTAATATTTAAATAATAAAAAAATTAAACATACAACAACACATACAAATAGTTATGAATATATAAAATTAATTAAATAATTTATAAATTATATTATTCAAATCAAATTATGTATAAAACATATTCAAATAAAATACATAAAAAAATAACTACAACCTAAGATCAAGAGGAACTCATTAGTCTCCTAATCTTAGATAACATCCTGTTGTTGCTACTACTGCTAACTAGTGGACTATCTAGTACCTCTGACTAATATGTCAAATCAACTATCATAGTGGCTGGAATGGCAACAAATAATGTAAGCAGGGCTATTGATAGTACGCAGGGATTACTAGTAGTCATATGAATGAGTTTGTCAACATTTCATCCTAACTCTCAAAAAATCATGAAAAAATTTATCAATACTTCATCCTAACTTTAAAGAAAAAATTGATAAAGTTTCCATAATAGTAACAAATTTATATTTCCAGCAACACAAAATTTCAATTTCAATAGTCTTATTCACAAAATGCAAAGCAACAACAAAATTAGTAATTAATATTTATAAGACAGTTACTAATTTTAAAAAATTAACAGAATCAAAATACATATAACATCTAATTTAAAAATAAGTGTTAACTTAAAATATACATAATTTCTAAAGTAATATAAAAAACACTACCAAATCTTTTATCTAACTATTTAATCTTACTCAATCTAATTCAAAATAAATATAATTCCTAAATATAATTCAAAATATATAATTATCAATCCTAATTTAAATATACAAGAAAATATAATTAATAATTAAAAATTAACCCCTAAAAGATGAAAAATTTTCAATAATTAAAAATATATACTCATCTCAGTGTCCAAACAAAAAAGTTGATAAATAGACTCATAGATAAACTCAAGTCCAAAACTACATACATCAAAATAAGAAATGTCAATTGAATCATGAATAACGTAATAATTCAATAAAAATAATCGGTAAAAATGTAAAACAAAGCAGTAAGAACAACTTAATCAGTTTAGATTTTTAAAAAATACATTCAAATTGTAAAAATCAAGCTGAGAAAGTAAGGAAGAGCTTTGATTCAGTGGAGGAAGAAGAAGAAAAGGGAAATAAGCAAGGAGATCATGTAGACAAACATTAAAGATTTTTCAATTTTTTGATAAATTTTTTTGTCAGAAATTGATTGTATAGTAAAATTTGTCGAAAGAAGTCAATATAATTTTTTAAAATTTTTACTTGTTTTCCTACATATTTTAATGTACAACTAATTTTTGACAAAGTTTTTAAAATGTTTTTAATGGATTTTAGAGGTTGGTAATTAAACACCTTTTCAAATTTGGTTGCTACTTCTAATAGACTAATCCATCAGAAATCTTGAGTTTTTTTTTTTTTTTTTTTTTTGTGTAAGGAGACACACTCTTACAATTTGACTCCTCCAAGGTGTAAGGTACACTTTAAAGAGTAAAGTGGATTATAACAACCTTTAAATAAAATGTACTTTAAATAATCTACTTTACTTTCTAAAATGTATCTTATATTTAAAAAAATAAATAAATCTGTTCCATTGCATACAGAAGAAAAATACTCTGACTCTGCTACATATAAATATTGTCTATCTCTATTCAATGTAAGAGGAACACCATAAAAAGAAGGCAAAGGATCCAAATATATATTGAAAAGAGAAGTATGAGATTCTCCTAAAAATAAAATTTTTACATACTTTTATCTCTATCTCTCTCTCTCTCTCTTCCTGTTATAATATTTCAGTTATGAAAACTAATGCAACCAACATATGAAATCATGATTGCATGCAAAAATTTCAAAATATGATGAGCATATCCCGACTCTGACTTTGACTATTCCTATTTGATATAGCCCAAAAATTAATGAGTCTTGAGCTATGGTTGGTCGGCTAGCTTAGAATACAATCAAACATGCCTAATCTTTAAAATATTAGTTTATGCACAACTTTTCTATATAAATCAAGATATGCATTTTAGAAAGGAATATTCACTCTCACTCTCTCATTTTACATTCTCTCACGAAATTATTGATTTAACCGTCGGAGTAATTTCTAAAGCTCTGATTCCAATCACTTATCTTTCCATTTTGTAGGTCTTGAAAATTAGGATCTGTCATAGGCTATGCCTTTCCCAACCACTAATGTTTCATGGATCTCACTCTTGTTTTGGCAAAGATCCTGTCTTCCATGGTGAAAATTTAAAGCAACAGCAGCTGAGTTTTTGGGGGATGGCAGATATTAAAAACTGCCATATTGTTCCTCATCGACATCAAAGCCATTGCTGTGATTTTGGATGGAAGATCATTCACTTAAAAATTATTCATCATCAATGACGAATCTGGGTGATGAATCTGGGTTTTTCAACAATACGGGTTTTGCAAAGAGGTATGGATCGGTCATCGAAAGCAGAGCAATGTGCCTTTATTCCAAGGAGCTCAATGGAATCTGCAATGTAGCATTGAAGAAGTTCTCAACAACGATCAGAGGGACACTTGCAGAGATCCCTACTAAACTACCATAAGAAGACAATTCCATTATGAAGGTTTCAAGGGTAAATTTCCTTAAATCCTATGTATGGAGGTATTTATTGAAGATTAATCTAGAAAAATCATTGTAAATATCTAAGAAGATAAGGAAAATTAGAAGATGGCAGAAACTTAAAGAAATCATAAAGTTGGTGGCTGTAGAAATTTGTAGAAACCTTAAAGTCGGTAAAGCCACTGGCAAAACTTCACTATAAACAAGCCTTGTATATTCAGCCAGTGCAATACTTATATGCATAACATACTTCCCAAGCATATCAACACTTAAAATACAATGTTAATCAGTTTTTCTTGATGTCATCATTGATCTTTAAATTTCCAACAGTGGTATCAGAGCGGGTTGATTCCATGGGCCTACTCATGCAACCTCAAAATAAGAGGGCATAACTTTCTGATGATACAAATCATCAAATGGAGCATGGAGAAAGGTCAGTCATAAGACTCTTCTAAGATGGAGAGCAACAAAACAAACCAGTCACAAGACTCTTCTAAGATGAAGAGCAACAAATCAACAAGATTGTAGAACATGTATTCTGCGAAGTCACAAGACTCTTCTAAGATGAAGAGTACAAGAAGAAGATGATGATGAAGAAGAAGAAGATACAACATCACACAAATGAAGAAAAATGATGGCAGTAAGAAGATACAAGAGTAAGGTCATAATACAAAAAGAAGCCTCAAGACTTGAAGAGATTCAAGAAAAAGCCGTTTACTTTTGAAAA
>JANHAO010016518.1:0-14347 GCA_026873985.1 Saraca asoca
AAAGTCATCAAGTAATATATTTTTCTCAATATAACAATATTTCTAAAACTAAATATTCAAGCATTCATTTCCAAGTAAACCATACTGTCAAAACGATCAACAATTAACAAAGGCATTTTTTATTTCCAGTTTAGCACATAGGAAATATTTCCATTTAATACTTATGATACGAATAAAATGAAATTTGATTCTCATCACAAGAATTTATTTTTTGTAAACACAAAGAACATATGAACAGAATTGCAAAATCACGTAAACATACAATAAAATTCCATTTCATCGAAAATCATAAAATTTTATACGTAGATATCATATTGATATTATGGGGAGAAATATTAAGTGAGGAGGATCGTTCACTCACCTTAGACTCTAAACTGCCTACTTGAAATTCTGTTAGGGAATTTGCTGAAATCCTAGAATTCGAACATTTACGAACTTCATATCTTATCAAGAATGCATCTGAAGCAAGATAACAGCCAAATTTTCCAATTTTATCAACTTTTCATTTTTGAGTTTTTATGCAATTTTCTTGACATCTAATTGGAGAATCACTATGGAATAAATCTAATATTCTAGAAATGCTCACCAGGTCCTACTGCACCAGTAGGTAGCTCATCGTCGGCCGGAGCGTCGCCGATGATCTGAAATCATTGGCTAGCCAAAGCAACTAGTGACAGGGAAGAAGAAAGGAAGCTGAGCTGCAATCTGTCTTGTTCCACCATGAGAAGGCTGGCCGACTGCTATCCGTGACGACACTGGCGAAGAGGAAAATGACGACGGCTGAACCCGAGATGCGGCAGTGTGGATGACTTCAGCCCAAACCATACAGAGGAATCTCAAAGAGAGAAAAAGAAATGGCACCAGAGGACCAGACACTAACCAACCGGAAAAGACACTTGAATGCTAGAGAAAGGCTAGAAAATGCCGCCTTGGTCGAGGAGAGAAGAGAGAGAGCCAAGAAAATTCTGGAGAAGCCGAGAAAGGTGAGACCGAATGAGGAAAACAGCAGTTGGGGAAAATTTTATAAAAAGAAACAAATGGAGAAATTATAGTTTAGCCCTCCAACTTTGCATCACCTTTTACAAAGGCCCACCCAAAAAGAAAATTTTCAATTTAGTCCTTACGAAAATTTCACTTTAGTCCTTCCTCTTTTTTTTTATGTGTTACAATAATATCTTTGTGAAAAAAAAATCATTTAAATTGATATTTAAAATATAAACTTTTTGAAAATATTACAGATATAAATAGAAACAATTATCATACTAATATATCTAAATTAGTTACTGACAATTTTACTATATATAAATAATTTAAAATTATATTAACAAATTTAAATTGAAAATTAAGTGTGGATAAACTTTTTCTAATATATTGAATGTGAGTTGCATATGACTTTTTTAATAATTCAAATATATATAAATAATTCATATTTCAAATAATATTAATAAATTCATATTAAAAATTAGTTTTCAGACAATTTTTTATTTGATAGATTAAAAATCATTTACAAATAATTTTTTCTCCAATTAACATTTTTTTAAAAAGAATAATTTCAATTTTAATATATTGATACAGTTGACTTCAATATGTTAATACATATACTGTTTATTTTTTATTTTAAGAGATTAATTAAAATTTGATTTTCTCACTCTAACTTTTCTTCTTGATTCTCAATAAATAAAAAAGGTTAAATAAATAATAAAATATAAATAAAAAAATTAAAACTAAAAATAGAAATAATAATAGTAATTTGATTTTAAGAGATTAATTAGGATTTAATATTTTTATTTTTTATTTCTTAAGTTTTGAAAAATTAAAGAACATAAAAATAAAAATAAATAAATAATAAAATTTAAATTTATTATTATATAACATGATTTCATCAGAAATAAAGATAACATGGTGTTATTAAAATAATGCTAACGTGATATTATATAAAAAAAATATCTTTTAAAATAGGAAAGATTACAAATAAAAGTGCCATCAATGAATTGCCAAACAGAGCTGGTGGAAATCCATTTTATGGCCATGAGGTATACTTTTGGGAATATACAGCCTAACAAATTTTCATTTCTTAAGAAGAACAGATTTCTTGAACGTAATTCCAAACAATAGTAGGTAGTATATAAAAGAAATGCAGTTATGTCATGGTACTCCATCGAAACACATTGAGACCTTGACGCATCCTCTTGCGGTTGGATGTCACTCCGCATAATTAATCTGCATGCATTTGATGTGTTCTTACTTTTGAAAACTATGACAACGATTGTTAACCATAAACAACTAATATAATATTTACCTCTACTTGCGGTCCCCCTGTAATGAAATTGAAAGAAGAAATTAGGAATATAAATTATTTTATGTCCCAAATTATATATAAATTCATAAAATAACATATTATAGAAAAGAGTTGTGAGATACAATTTAATTTAAAATTCATTGATATATTGAATGGAAGAAATAAAATCAAATATACTAATTATTTTTTCTTGATCTCACAATTAGGTTTCTTAAATAGTAAAGATAAGACTTTATTTGTTAGGTATTATTAAAGAGGGGACCTAGCATTCACTTTACAATAGATGCATCAAGGCTTCCATCTAATAATCCCCAATGAACTTATTAGGCCTATACAATCTAACCCACATCTTATTAATTAGAATAATACGTCCACTAATTAAATAAGACTTTAGGGTCATTTTAGGGCTCTCATTTAATCATATTATCTTAGCTCAAAATCACAATTAATATTAGTCCATATTAGATTAAAAATAAAATAAAATAAAATCCAATATTCTCCCATTTGCACGATATTAATTGTGTCTAACACCATATGCCAAGATTTTATATATATATATATATATATAAAGTGTGTGTGTGTGTGTGTGTGTGTGTGTGAGAGAGAGAGAGAGAGAGAGAGAGAGAGTTAGGAAGTTTCGACTACAATGCAGAAGTTTGTGTGTTGACAAAATTTGATATCAAAGAAGCATAAAATTACAAAACATAGACATTTAACGTGGTTTAGCTTTTAGTCTACTTTGCCAAGAAAAAAAATTCCTTTAAAGAAACAAGAGAGACTAGAAATGGTATAATAATTCTCAAGTCCACATCCCGAATACACCAAAAAAATGTCTTATAGTATATTCTGTTCACTTTCAATAATCATCAAAAGAATAAGAGCTAATTATGAGATCTCAAGTAACCCCCATTAGGGTTACAAATGCTCTCTCATGCCCCCTAAATAAACTTTACATAACACAAGTATTCATAAATCAAAATCATTTACCAAATGAAAAGTGTAACTTGATCCTAATATTAAATAATAGGATATATTTAACCTGGTTAGAGTTTTGTTGATGGTGAAATTTGGTAAGCCCCAAATCCCAGTCAACAAAAGTAGTTCTTGTATCCCTAAGCTGTAATCCGGTTGAAAGGAGCAAGAAAATCAGCAAAAACAAGGAGAAGGAGGAAGAACCAGAAAAACACCAGAAGATTTTTAATGTGGTTCGGCTAAAACTAAGCAACACTAGTCCTTACGTCTATAGTATTGTTTTATTTATTTGATAAAATTTCTATAGAGTTTTAGTATATGTTTTTCTGCTCCCTTTTACAATGATCTCCTCCCTCCTATTTATAGAGGCTAGGAGGTTACAAATATAATTACACAAGTTGTATTTCTATTACATCAAATAATAAATATAAATGACAACTTAGACTCCTGCAAATCAGCTTCTACAGATTACTTTCTGCGCATGGGCCCTTGCCAGTTGCTTCTTGCAAACAGCTCCACAAATTAAGTTTGAAAGGGTGCATGCTTTAGGTTCACCCTTTGGCGAGCTTCTGGTTGGGTGAGATGCTACGTCCTGCAAGCTGGGACTCCTAATATAGGATCACTGTTGGTCTTTGTTCAGTGAGATCAAGCTCGTGAGCTCACATTTGTGATGCAAGCTCACGAAAGGTGAACGTTAGCTATGCGAGTCGGGGTTTATCCCTTAGCAAGCTAGGGCTTCTACCTCATTCTGTGCTCCAAGCTTATAGCTAGCGATATGGTGCTTTTGAACGAACTTAGCTCTTGAGCAGCTTGGGCTTTCCTCATTTGGACTCATCTATTGCTAGGCCTTTGCCAACTTATTTTGCACACTAGAAAACACCTAAAAACATCAGCCCTCCAACTCTCAGCTCGTTTCATAGGTTGGGAGTTGCAGTTTGCTGGTAGAGGCTTTATTGTTGGATTGCCTTGTAGTTAAAGTCTTTATATTCAGCCTATCGTTTCATCTGCTCCAGGCTATACTTCTTATTGTATGTGTCTCATAGCCACGGGTGTGTCAGCCTTGTTTTCTTCCAAGCCATTTAATTAAGAGTAGTTGAATTTCTTCGTGACTCTTTGGTGAGACGAGGCTGGTCTATTTAAGACATGGGAAATACTTCTTCCTTCTTCATAGAATAACTTGATGGGTGCCTTAGCTAAGGCCCCCATGATTCTGATGGTCTATTTTTTGATGAGGCGTGTATGGCCTATCGTACAGGAAGTCTTTATGGACAATCCTTCTTCGAGGGCTTTGGGAGATCTTGCACAGATCTTGGATTATTTCCTCACGATTATGTCGTGGGGTTCAGCTTTTCTAGCCACGTCTCTTTGCTTCTTTTGAATTTTCAGTGTTGGGTAGAAAGCTACAAAGGAGCTTTTAGGTGAGGAGGATGACAAGAAGAAGATTAAGGAGTAGGCGTGCTTGTTGGTCCTCTTACTGGTTGGAGTTCATCTCCAAGAAGCTAGCTTTCTTTCTAGAATATGATAGCCGTATGCTTGTTTTGATTTGTACTTTGAATCTTCTGATGTAAATTTACCTCATTGAGGCTTTTAATGAATGAGCTTTTCTTCATGATTCTTGAGTGTTGAGCTAAATATTCTTCATATCACAAATGATAATATAAACTCCTGTAAATCACAGTAAAATGAGATGTTTAGGTAACCAATCGGTTATATTTGTTAATGAATCTAAGCATCAAAGTGTCTCAATGATGAGTAATGTATAAGTAGGTCACATGAGAGCTATGCCTAGCAGTAGATCGTATGAGAGCTACGAGTAATAGGTCACATGCGAGCTGTGTTTTGTGAGTCATGCCACAGCAATCTTGTTGCTTAGTGGGTAGTATAAGTTTGACTTTGCTAGCAATCTTGTTGCTCAGTGGAACAACAATCTCATTGTTCAGTCTCACAGTAATGCAGTCGCTCAGTGGAACAACAATCTCATTGCTCAGTCTCACAGCAATCTTGCTACTCAGTGAAATAGCAATCTCATTGCTCAGATCGACAACAGTTTTGTTGCTTAGTGAAACAGCAATCCTGTTGCTCAGTTCCATAATAGTCTTGTTGCTTAGTGAAACAGCAATCCTATTGCTCAGTTTCACAGTAATCTTGTTGCTTAGGCAGGGGATGAGTTTATTCTAGTGCCTCCAAACCTTAACGACCTGGCAATGATCTTAACACACAAGCTTGACTTTGTCAACACAGAATAACTTTCTTCTTATATAACATTTTGCTAAAGATTAGCAAACAAAAGGATTTGAAGGGCTTTTAATCAGCTTCTGAGCAACATTACAACATCAAAATATAGTTCTAACTGAGGGGCCCTGTTCATGATCAGCAATCGGCTGGGGCCACTAAGGTTGTTGTCCAAAGGGTCAAACCACATAATCTTGTAAGCAACCTCTCTTGATGAGGTCCTCTATGGCATCCCTGAGTGCCCAACATTCTGAGGTGTTATGCCTGACCTTGTTGTCATTGGTGCAGAATCTACTCGTATCTCTGAACTTACTGGGGGCCCTCAAGGGTTTAGGTTTCCCAAAATCTTCCTTGTTTCTTTTTGTAGTGAAGATCTTATCTTGAGTGTCAGATAAAATATTGTAGCTTTCATGACAACCTCAATGCTGAGGTCACTGGGTTCTCACTTTCTTCATGAGCTGGATATTAGAGTCATCCTTTTGACTCTCATCATTCCTTTTCTTGCTTTGATTGGAGTTATTCTCCTCGTCCTTTTGCTTGGACTCCTTTGTGCTAATGGCTTCATCCCACCTGATCTGTTTGGCAACTCATTTGTAAAATTCAGCTAGATCTCTTACCAGGGACTTGTACAGGCTTTTATATAGCTTTCAATCTTTGTAGAGTCCCACCGAGATAGCCGTCAAGATATTTTCCTCTGAAGGATTTTCTACGAAATTGGGCTCGTGCCTAAATCTAATTATATAGTCTTTCTATGATTCATGATTATGCTGAAAGATCATCGCAAGATGACAAGGAGGTGTGAGCTACCTCTTCAATGCTTGATATTAGTTGATGAATTTCTTCTAGCACTCTTCCCAGCTAGTAACACTACGAGCTAGGAGGCTTCTAAACTATGCTCAAGGTATACCTCCTAATGTAGCTAGGAAGACATGACATTTATCAGAGGATCATATGTCTAAAGGTCCATCTGGACATTGAATGCATCCAGGTGGTCGCATGGGTCGCTATTCCCATCATACGATGGGATCGTGGGAACTTTAAGTTTGTGAAGGAGAGGATGCGCTTCAATTTCTTCAGAGAATGGCAAGCTACCCTCATCATGAGCTTGATCATTTTGAGCTCGAGGGTGTTCCTCTAATTACGTTAGCCTCTCAAATAGTTCTTTTATCTTTGGGTCACAGGAGAAGTGACTCAAAGTCTTTCCTTGGTTAGACCTGTTTGAGCTCTTAGCTCAATGCGAGCCCCCACATTGCTGACTATCATGATTCTCACATGTTTGGTGGGCACCTGATCTCATTTGCTGATTGGTGGAGTGAGCTGAATTAGAGCACTGATGCGTCCGTCTAGCCAACTTTTCCTCCTAGGCTCTTTCACATAGCTATTGAAGTTACATAGCAATCTCGACATATTTCTATGCACCTATGGTTTGTACTTGTGTTAGCACTTTAACTGCGCTTGCCAACTCTCTTATCATATTCTCAAACATTTGCTGGAGTTAGAGACCAGTCTGTACCTTATCAATTTCGTGAGCAATAGCAGGTTGGTAGTGAATTTTAGGGGGCAAACCAATAGTGATACCAGCAGCAGAAGCATTTGCCGGCTGATCAACTGGAGTGTTTGCGCTTCTGATGGTTCTTCCTCTAACCATTGTTGTTGAGCAAAAAAGCAACTAGAATATAGAAGATCAATCAGAATATAGATGAGGCCCTCCTTCTAGCATCAAAATATTGACTATGAAATTTGGTAAGCCCCAAATCCTAGTCAACAAAAGTAGTTCTTGTATCCCCAAGCTGCAATCCGGTTGAGAGGAGTAAGAAAATTAGTAAAAGCACGAAGAATGACAAAGAACCAGATCAATACCAGAAGATTTTTAATATGGTTTAGCTAAAATCAAGCAGTACTGGTACCTACGTCTACAGTATTATTTTATTTATTTGATAAAATTTCTATAGAGTTTTAGTATATATTTTTCCACTCCCCTTTGCAATGATATTCTCCCTCCTATTTATAGAGGATAAGAAGTTACAAATGTAATTACAAAAATTGTATTTCTGTTATATCAAATAATAAATGTAAATGATAACTTAGACTCCTACAAGTCAGCTTTTGCAGATTACTTTCTATGCGTGGGCCATTGCCAGTTGTCTCTTGCAGATTGGCCCTACAAATTAAGTCTAAGAGGGTGCCTACTTTAGGTTCACCCCTTGGCAAGCTTCTAGCTAGGTGTGATGTCCTGTCCCGCGAGCTGGGACTCTTGATCTGGGGTCGTTACTGGTTTTTGTTCAGCGAGATCAAGCTTGTGAGCTTGCATTTGTCGATGCAAGCTTGCATAAGGTAAACTGTTAGCTATGCAAGCCAGGGCTTATCCCTTAACAAGTTGGTGCTTCTACCTCATTCTATGCTCTAAGCTTATAGCTAGCAATCTGGTGCTCTTAAGCAGTCTTAGCTCTTAAGTAGGTTGGGCTTTTCTCATTTAGACTCATCTACTGCTAGGTTTTTGCTAGCCCATTTTGCGTAGTACTAGAAAACACCCACAACAAGTTCTTATCTAATCAAAATTCAAACTTAAATAAAATAAAAACATAAATAGGTAATTATCCTATTTTACTAAAAATAGAATTTGGGTCAAAATCCCAACAATCTCCACTTTGACATAAATTCTATTATCCGAAAAGTCTTCAAACTCTAAATCAAATAATTCTAGATCAAGCTCAAGTAGTTCCACCAAATTTGAGTCATCTTCTCCATATACAAGAAATATCTTCAAAACTTCAAGTCCAATGAAGCACTGGCACTTTACACATGCATCAAATTTGCTTTATCTTCTGTACAAAGAGTTCTTTCAATAAAATCACCAGATGTATATAAACAGTGCTGTTACTCAAACAAAATCTAAACTTGATATAAAACTCATAAGCGAGTATATGTTGATACTTCTTTAATTAAAGTAAATGCTATACTAAAACCAACCAAGATCAATGAATTCAGGTAGAACCTAAATTAGAATCCATACCTGGTAAAACTAGACTCTGATACCACTTGTTAGGAAATTTGGCAAAATTGGTTTCCGATATCACTTGTTAAGAAATTTCAAACACGATGCGGAAGCTTGCGCATTAACATAATTCAAGATAAAAAAAAAGTATAAAGTTATAACATGGTTCAAATTTTATTCTACTCCATGAATGAAGAAAAAAAATAAATTTCACTAAAGAAATAAAAAAGAGTACAAACGGTATGATAATTCTCAAATCCACATCCCATATACACCAAAAAATACCTTACAATGTATATACTCTTCACTCTTAAAAATTACCAAAACAATAAGAGGTAATTGTGGGATCTCAAGTGACACCCATTAGGATTACAAAAATTAACTCTCTCATGCCCCCTAAATAAATCTTACATAACGCAAGTATTTATAAACCAAAATCCTTTACTAAAAGATAAGTCTAACTTAATTCCAATATTAAATAAAAGGATATATCTAACTTAATTAAAGTCATTATCTAATCAAAATTCAAACTTGAATAAAATAAAGACATAAATAGATAATGCTCCTATTTTACAAAAAAATAGAATTAAGACAAAATCCCAACATACATACACATACACACACACACGCACACACACACATATATATATATATATATTTGTTATTAGCCCAAAAATTGATCAAGAGATTATTTTAAAATTCCATTTTGTCCTACAACATCCTTAGTATCAAATCATAACAGAACTTGTATTAATTAATGCGACATGGTTCTTTCTATTGTTATTGATACTAATGAATCTTGTCCACATGAACTAGATGTAGTAGTGTAGCAAGTGACAATAGCACTAAATTTATAGTATATAATGTGGTATTTTACTTGTCGATCACCAATTTCTTTTCTTTATGTGTCATAAGTATGCAAGAGAAATCTCTTATAGTTTAAATAATTTAAACTTGTATGTCTTAAAATTACCTTTATATCCATAATATTTCTATATATCACAAGACATACACACGAGCCTAATGACAAATGCCCCATGCTCTTGCTTAAGACAAACGTAGGTCTTAAAACTTTGCATAAACAAATATATATCAAGCTTTATGATTAAATCATAAACAATAATTGTTTAAAAAAATCCATAATAATCAAAATGATGTCTCAATTACAACAAAAGCAAGTGGAGTAAATAAATATATGTTGACTCCCATTAACCAAGGATATGAAATGACTCTACTAAATTCATGCTAGCAACATGCCCTCTAAAAACACCAAAGTAGAGTTTCTTAGTCAATGTATCAATAACCATACACTCAATCACTATATGCTTTACTTCTATATTGTCTTTCTTTATCAACTCTTTTAAGGTTAAGTACTTGATTTCCATATGCATAGACCTTGTAATACTTATATTATTCTTAGAGAACAAAAATGTAGCAATATTATCAAAGTATATTTGGATGGATTTGGGCACAAAACTAACAATGGTCATCTCGACAATGAGATTATGTAATCATATAGCATGTGTAGCTACTTCATAGCATGCCTTAAACTCAACCTACATAGTGGATGAAGTCAATAGTGTCTACTTGACACTTGTCCAAGAAACTGCACCATATGTTAGTGTGAAAATATAACCAAATGTGGATTTTCTATTATCTTTATAATCAGCAAATTCTGAAACTATGTACCCCAAAAGTTCAGGGTTTTCAACCCTTCTATATGTTAATATATAGTTTGTAGTTCCCTTTAGGTATCTCAAAACTTTCTTCATAGCAACTCAATGGTCCCATCTTCAATTAGACAAATATCTTTCCAAAAGACCTATACAAAGGCAATGTCTAGTCTAGTACAAACTTGAGCATACATCAAGCTGTCACTGTACTAAAATAAAGGACATTCTTCATTGGCTCTATCTCAATGTCATTTTTAGGACATAATGCCAAGCTCAATTTGTCACCCTTATGGATTGACATATTTCCATAATTATTGTTATGCATATTAAATCTCTTTAGTATACAATCAATGTATGTTTTTTGAGAAAAGGCTCAACAAGTTCCAAGATCTATCTATCTGGATTTCAATGCCTAGAACAAAATATGCATCTCCAAGTTCCTTCATGCCATATTGTTTAAACAATAATTGTTTAACCTCATGCAATATGCCTAAAGTGTTACTTGCAACCAAAATATCATCTACATAAAGAATGACAAAAGTATATATGCTCTCACTTACCTTAAGATATATGCACCTGTCCATTTTATTTTTAACAAATCCAAAAGATGTGATTATCTCATCAAATTTCAAGTTCCATTATCAAGATGATTACTTGAGCCATAAATAGACCTTTTAAGTTTACACACAAAATGATTCTTATCATTTTCTATAAATTTCCTCGATAAGCTATCCATTTAGAAAGGCGATTTTCACGTTCATTTGATATAGTTTTAAATCATAATAAGCTACTAGTGCCATAATATCTCTAAATACATCCTCAGAGGAAACAAGAAAGAAAGTCTTATTAAAATCGATCCTTTATCTCTAAGTAAAACCTTTAACAATGAATCCAACCTTAAACCTCTTAACTTTCCTTTTGGAGTCCTTTTTGATCTTGTAAACTTGTTTGCATTCTATGGGCCTATAGCCTTCAAACGACTCAACAAGATTCTAAACATCATTATGCTTTATAGATTGCATCTCATCTCTCATTGCATTCCACCATATGTTAGATTTGAGAACTAGAAATAGCTTTTGTAAAAGTAACTGGGTCAACGACATGGCTTATGTCATAATCATTCTCTCCTAAATATACCATATAGTTTAATAAAATAGCAAATCTCCTTTCCATAATGGATCTTCTAAGTGAAACCTATTCTACTATATGTTGTAATTGATGAACCTCATCAAGAACAAGAGGTCCTTATTTTTCTATAGGAGTAACCATAGATTTAGGCTGCACAAAATCCTGTCTTACAACTAAAGGAATATAAATCGTGTTAATCTGCACACTCCCATTATGATACTAGAGTAATTTTTATTAGCCATATCGTGCTCCCAAAATGTTGTTGTTTGTGATTCTACCGTTCTATCACCTTCATATTGATAATAAAGTCTATACCCTTAGAATGCTCATGGTATCCAATAAAATAGAAATGAGTAGATTTAGAATGCATATTATATTCATGAGGGTTATTAATACGTACCTCTGAAGGACATCCCTATACTCAAAGATGATTAAGGCTAAGTTTATGTCTAGTCCACAACTCAAATGGAGTTTTATCAACAAAATTACTAGGCACTCAATTAAGGATATATAAAGTTGTTTTAATAGCCTGACTCCAAGGATAGCTGGAAGATTAGTCCTACTTTGCATGCTCCTTATCATATCTTTAAGTGTCCTATTTAGCCTTTCAGCAATACCATTCTGTCTAGGACTACTTAGCATTATAAATTGAGTAATAATACCATAATCTTCCAAGTATTTGACAAACAGACTTCTAAGAATATTATCTTTTATTAATGTTTCCACTTTTTTCCTAGAAATGTGGTCCAATCTTTTATGCCACAACATTCCATAATTAGAGTTCTTTTGGCAACAACTTGTTCAAATACATGTGGTGGCATAAATTTCATTTGGATTCAAACATATTTTATGTAATCCATATGATGAAGTACAATTGCCAAACACATTTAAATTATAAAACAAATACATTACCATTTTTTAAATTAATAGTATAACCTTATTTGTCCAAAATAAAAACTAAAACCAAATTCTATTTAAAAGGCGGTATATAGAAAGTGTTCCTTAAGGTAAGTTTAAAACCAAAATCTAAATTTATACAAACTCCTATGAATTCTACATCCACCTCTATATTGTTGGCAACCACAAGTTTACTTTCTTTTTTATTTAACTTCCTCCTACTTATGAACCCTTACGAATGCAATATGATTAATTGCTCCATTATTAAGCCACCAGAACTAGATGAGGTCAAAGCTAAATTGGATTAATATAAAACAAGGGCCAAAGACTTAGCTTTATTCTTGCTTTTCTCTAACCAAGCTTTATATTTGATGTTATTCATTTTAAAATGACCTTTTTTCTTACAAAAGTGATACCTGTCTTTCTTAAAAGTAGGTTTGTTAACACCCACAGCACTTCACTAGCTAGAGTTATTGTTCTGAACATTTTTAAAAGCAAGAAATGTAGATTTCTTATGCTTTCTTAAATTGCTAGGCTTGGACACAAAGAGAGTAGCTTGTGACTTCTCACTCTTTCGTTTTTCCTCCTTAGTAACACACTAGGTGATTAGGTCATTGATACCAAATGCCTTATCCTAAAAATTATATGCGGTTATAATTAAACCAAAATTAGTAGGGAGAGTATTCAATGCTTGATGAACAATACAAGCATCAGGGAGAGAAATATTCAAGGCTTTCAGTTTAGTCTGATAGTAAACCATCTTGATAACTTATTCCCTTATGCTTCCAACTCTATCATATCTCAAAATAAAACTCCCTCAAAAGTGTACCTATTTCAATATTTGATGAGACTTTATACCTCTGAGACACAACAGTCAAGAATTCTTTAGCCTTAGTAGCACTAGAAAGACCACTTAACAAGTAATCAGGAATAAACCTCTTCATTATCAGATAACATATATGATTTGACTTCCACTAAGCTGCATGTGCTTGTTTATGTGCACCAGTGCTAGATTTAATGAATTCATTTAGCTTATTAGTGGTCATTATCAAATCCAAAACTATCATCTCAATAGAAAATTCCAGATCTCGCTTCCACTTATTGAAATTTGAATCAGTTAACACCTCGATAGTGATCATATTATTGTTGACAAAAAAGGTGATTGAATAGATCAAATACAATGCAATATCTTAGCAAACTCGAGGATAATAACAATACAAAAGCCATATAAAAATAACATAATTGATCATTTAGATACATCATTACACAGTACCTTTAGGCATAATACAAACATGCAATTCCATATTCTCTATATGAAACGACCTAAGAATATATTTCTACCTTTGTAAATTTACCACCTTTGAATGAATAGACCACTTAGATAGATCACTTCCAATCATATGTCTAATTTGACATCTCCAGATCTTATATAAAGTTAGCACCTTTGGGCAGAAGAATTTTGTACTTAGTCGAAGACATCCTTTACCATCAAAGTTTAAAATCTTACAAATCAAATGAACTGTCCACTTTGATGACAATAATTCAAACAAATCATAAAATTTTCTTTTACGTTAGAATACACTTGATTATTATCCCTACAAAAATAACTTTAATGGTGCGATTTAATCCTTATAAAAAAGGGGCTATAAATATCTTTAATCACACCCTAATATGTAACATAGTCTGTATGAGATATATAAATTATCTCTTAATAATGTTACAATTCAAATATACTAAAATCTTGTGATCCCACTTCATGAGAGATAACAAAGTCTCTCCAATGTGATATTGACGATGCAAAATGTGTCAAAAATTAAACTTATGAGATATGAAAGCATAATTATCTCTAATGTCACATAAAAATAAAATTTGCATACATATTATATGAAAAATCAATTGGTATTATGGCTTTACATAAACTTTTTAGATTAGTTTATAATTTCAGGTTTTAATAAAGCTTATTGCTTAACATAATTTAATTTAACCGATATTATAAAATCAACTTCTTATCAAAAGCAATCATAAGTGAAACCATTATTCAATCATCAATAGTGAAACATTTATGAAAAGTGATAACTCTATGAAAATAGAGTTATCTTAATGTTCCTAGACTTAAATTATTGAAGTATAAGAGTGATTCTTTGTAAATAA
>JANHAO010016519.1:0-14339 GCA_026873985.1 Saraca asoca
GAGAAATTAAGATTTGAGATAAGATCTCTAAAGGAGAAGGATAAAAAGGATAAGATTTTAGATAATTAGAGAAATGAGATTTATCCAAGAGAGAAGGATAAAATTTAGATAAGGGGGAGAGTAAACCCTCAATTAAAACTTTGATTGTATAAATATTTTGATGATTATATGATTATCTAAAATTATTTGTCACCATCAAAATGTGGGGCATTGTTAGCCTAGCTATCATGTCTTTTTTAGTTTTGATGTTGAAAAACTATTTTATTTGATGCCACAATCTAACTATGTGCTTTGAGTGTTTGTTTATTTTGCAAACTTAAGTTGATTGAGTGACATTGAAGATATCAAAAGATCCAACCTAGTCTTAGGCTTTATTAATGTTTATAGGATCTTTTGTAAGTATAATCTAATCAGTTTTTTATCCAAATACTTTTCTAAAATAGCTAATTTGAGGCAGAAATAAACCAATTAAAATGAGTTTAAATCAAATTTTTTCTAACTATATTTTTAATATATTCTCACAAGTTAAATTTTTATAAAAAATTATTTTTCACTTATGAATTGATTTATGAATCGATTCATAAAAGGAATCTTGTGGAATATACTCAAATCGATTCATAAAAAAAAAGTTTTTAAAAATATTTTTACCGAAACATTTGAAAACATTTTGGATCAATTAAGTAATCAATTCATGATCTTTTTTACATAGAGGGTTTATCAATTCATGCATCGAATTGGTCATGAATTCCTTCATGATTTTCACAAACTAAATCAATTAGTCAGTTATGAGTTAGTTATAACCACTATGAATCAATTCACAAATCGATTTGAAGACTAAAAATTAGTTTTTTTTCAAATATCAGTTACGACAACTATAAATACCCTCTCACTCTCATTTCAACACAAATTTCATATTAGTTTTCTATCACTTTGAGGGTGAAAAATAGAGATATTTCTTATGCTTAATTTGATCTAACTCTGCCTCTCAAAATCACATTGCTTGGATCATATTTTGTGAAGATTACATAATTAGTTACTTGAGATATTCATCTCAAGTTTAGTATTGTTTTCTTTTACCTAATTCTTGATTATTTTTAGGTTTTTGAGGTTGATCAGGAGCTAGAGATACAAGGAAGAGGTTAATCTACCCTTGCATCTTCTATTAGTTGTAAGGTTGGTTACAATTAAGATGAAGGTGTATTATTTGTGTATTTGTAAGTTTTACAACAGCCCAATGTAACTCTTATTGTAAACTACCTATTTAAGAGCCTAGTTAAAATCCCGTCATAGTAATAAAAAAGATTATCTAGTTGATAATTGATCCAGTGGAGGTGGACTTCATCTGCAATTTCAGATGAAGTTGAACCACTTTAAAATCCTAGTGTTCTTGATTTATTTTTTTGCACATTTCATTATTGCATTATGTTATTCTAATATTTTGGTACATTACTGCATTTTTGATACTCTAATCTAAGTGCATCTCTAAATTTTGATTCACTACATTCTTAAAGTCATAGTAATTGTGTTAATTGCTAAGCTATTTAACTTCATTAATAGCTAATTGAATTCTAAATTCTACTAGTAACATCAATATATTCATTGTCTTCCAATAGAAACTTTATTAAAAAACCTTATGCAACAAGAATCCAATCTCTAAGGCCAAAAGAGTATATTTACAAATGTAAATGGGGCAAGATCCATATTTTTGGGACCCTCAGATAGAAATTTGAAAAGAAAGTCTTGAAAATCTTGAGCTAATTTTTGGGCTTTTGAGTAAATATTTTGTTTAAGATCTTGAGGAAAATCTTTTGGAAAAATTGAATAAGCTGATGAAGCTAAAATCTTTAATGGACAAAATGGATTCTTTTGACTATCTAGACTTGTTGACTCTTGAAAACTTTTGCTAAATTTATTTTTCTTAAGTTGATATTTTGAATATTTTCAAAGTGATGTGGAAGAGGCCATGGAGGGAGCCAAGGACAGCCAAGATCCTTCTTGACTCATTTTGATCACTGTAGAAATTCTCTAGTAAGAAAAATCTGGAAAGGAATTTTAACCACATTTGATAAATTCAATGTCAAAATTCAAAACAGGCTAAAATTGCTTGGCCATCTTACAAATATATGTTTTGAAACCAAATTTTGAACATCTTATAATAAAATTTCTTTTACAGCTTTGCAATCTACTCGTAATAAAAATCTTTTGTTAATCAAATCATCTTGAAATTTAGTAATGCATAATACTATAGATAAAATTTCTTTCTTGATAGTAGAATAGTTTTGTTGAGATTCAATCCAACAACCTAATTAATATCTGACTACTTGTTCCCTTTTTTATTCTCCGAGCTTTTGCTTAAGAATTCCTCCATATCCTATCTTAGAGGCATCTATTTGTACAATCATAAAGGCTTGAAGGTTAGGTATTCCTAGACAAGGAAGTTGACAAACTATTGACTTAACTTTTTTGATTACTTCAATCATTTCTTGATTCTAGGAAGTAGGCCTTTTTCGAGTCTGTTGATGTCAGAATTTAGTTCATATAGAGGATCCCAAATTCCAGCCAACGGGGGTGGATTCGCAAATTCAATGCCACTCCCTGAAGTGCGAAAGAGACGAATGGAGGGAGAGGAAGAAGGAGAGGGGTGGCTGTGGCGTAGTGCTTTTAACGTGCTTCGGCTAAATCCAGGCGGTATCGAACCCTACGTCCACGACAGAAATTTTATTGATATTTGAGAAGAAATTTTTACAGAGTTTTGGCATACATGTTTTCGGCCTCTTCCCCTATTCTAACAATGCAATCCTATTTATAGAGGAAGAGGGAGTTACATGCATTAATTACAAGTTATAGTTGTGTTACATCAAGAAATAAATAGAAAAGATAGACAGACTCTTACAATTTGGCTACTACAGGCTTCTGTCTGCAGGGTGGGCCCCTCTTGTCAATTGTGGACTAGTATTTGTGTGCATCTACCACTTGGTATTATTTACCATGTGAGATGTCTGCTATGCTGAGCTGGGATCACTGTGGAGGATCGCTATAGCAAGTATGGTGTCACTGTAGTGAAATAATGAGCATAGGCCAGGTGGTCGGCTGTTTCGCGAGCCGGTCTTATGACGACCTCGTTGCGTCACTTTTAGGCAATAAACGAGATGGGCCTCGCTAGGTGTCCTTAGCAAGATGGGTGACTTGGCCTCTACTGGACTCGAGTTTGTCTCATTCTCTTAAGATTATTTTTTGCCTATAACATAAGCCCCCCAACTCTCGATTTGCTTTACGGACCGGGAATTGTAATTTTTCTAAGGCTTTGTTCGTATCTCTAGTCAGAGTCCTTGCTTGACTGGATAGTTGTTTCAAACTTCTTGTCTGTCTTTTCACTTCTATTTTAGGCCATGCTTTCTTCTGTTTGTCATTTTTGGCTGTTAGTGAGGCATTGCCGCTCATTTTGGGCCGTTGGATGAAGACTAGCCAGATGTCTTCTGGACTCTTTGATGGACCAAGTGGGTCTTTTTATACCCTGAGGAACTTCTTCTTTTTCCTCAAAGAAGTTCGATGGAAGTGGCTAAAAAGCCCCCTGCATTTTTGATGTCTTGGCTTCTGATGAAGCTTGTTGAGACATGGATGGCCTATTGCAGAGTGTTGGGGGGCATGGATAGCCCGTTGCACATGGCTTCACCACAGGATCCGTCTGGTGAGCTCCTGGGGAGTCTTGTGCTGATCTTGGGCCATCTTCCCCGACTCCCTTCATAGAATCCAACATGGCTACTAGGACTCTTCGCGTCCCCTTGAGCTGTGTTGGGTTTAGTCTAGTAGGAACCACCGACCAGGTATGGGAAGATTACAGGAGTGGAATTGCTAGTCTTCCTGCTGGTGGGAGTTTGCCTTTTGGTTTAGCTGGCTCATCACTTTCTAATCGGAATAGTAGTATTAGGCTTGTAGCTTCTTACCTTTGTTTCTGTATTTCTTCTTCATCTAATGTAATCTTGCCTCTATAAGGTTCTGTGTAGCTTCTAAAAGCTGTATTGGATGCTTTGTGCATCGCTAGTTGTACATTTTTTATGATTAATGAAATGTTTCTTTGGCCAATTAGCTGTGCTTTTTGACTTTCTATTTTCTATTTAGTTACCTTCGGTAAGTAAGAATCGGGTCGCATGTAAGCTGCGACAGATGAGAGATCAGGTGTGCGAACTGTGATTTTCTGGTCACATGTTGGGCATGAATGTATATGTTGCATGAAAACTATAATAAGTTTATCTTGATGTCTTCGCGATGTGGTAGGCTTATCGCCTGTTATCTGATTTGAGCAGGCTGTCAAGATAGGCTTGCGGGCCGTCTCACCCTCGATTTGTTTTGCTGTGGCGAGATGATAGCTCATCACCCAGCAGGATCACACGTCTGTATCACAATAAGCTCGTTGCTCAGTTTCGTAGCAAGCCTATTGCTCAATGGGGTAGCAAGCCTGTTGCTCAGCGGGGTAGCAAGCCTGTTGCTCAGTGGGGTAGCAAGCCTGTTGCTCAATCCCGTAGCAAGCTCATTGCTTAGTGAGGTAGCAAGCTTGTTGCTTAACCTCGCAGTAAGCCCATTGCTCAATGAGATAGCAAGCTCGTTGCTCAGCAAAACATCAAGCTTATTGCTCAATGGTCGGAGGATTTGTACTCTTAGTCATAGTTCATGGAATATGACTTGCTTTGGATGTATCGACGTGGTAGGCCTTGCACCGTCTCACCCCCAAATGAATCCTTGCAATGATGGAGTGAAGACTCACTGCTTGGATAATGCTTTTTTGGCCAATCGTTAACTTACATTGTTTCAGTATAAAATGATTGATGTAACTTATTGTCAAAGATTACAAGAAAATGTTACAAGATTAGAATATGGTTCTGATGGAGGGCTCTGGCTCTCGGCTAGTGGTTTGCTGAGCTTATTGAGCTTGCTGCTCCGGTGATTTTACCACGTAATCCTGTAGTCGACCTCTTCTGATGAGGTCTTCAATGGCATCTTTCAATACCCGACATTCTGAGATGGTGTGTCCAGCCTCATTGTGATAAGTCTAGAATTTACTTGGATCTTTGGACTTGGTGGGGGCTTTCATTGGTTTGGGTCTTCTAAAGTCCTCATTGTGCCTTTCTACGACAAAAATTTTATCCTATGTGTCTAACAGGATGCTATAGCTTTTCAAGCAACCTCCAAGTCACTGAGGCTTTGCCTTCTTTGCAAGTCGAGGAATGGGGTTGTCGTGATTCTTGCTACCCCTCTTTTTGCTCATGATGGGATTGTTGGGGTCCACTTTTTGCTTGGGCTCCTCCATTTTAAAGGTTTCTTCCCATCTTATTTGTTTGGAAGCTCACTTATAGAATTTAGTAATGTCTCAAGCCGGGGACTTGTAGAGGCTTCTGTATAACTTTTTGTCTTTGCGAAGTCCCACTAAGATAGCTGTTAAGAGACTTTCCTCCAAAGGATTTTCCATGGAGTTGGCTTCGTGCCTAAATCAGGCTATATAATCTTTCAGCGATTCATTCTTGCACTGGAAGATCATTACGAGATGGCAAGGAAGCACAAGCTGCCTCTTGAGCTCCCGATAATGGTTAATGAATTTTCTTTGGCATTCTTCCCAACTACTGATACTGCGAGCCAGGAGGTGTATGAACCATGCCCAAGATATTCCTCCTAATGTGGCCAGGAAGACACGGCATTTCACCAGGGGATCATTTATTTGAAGATCGATCTGGACATTGAATGCATCCAGGTGGTCACTTGGGTCACTGTTCCCATCATACAGCGGAATAACGGGTACCCTGAGTTTCTATGGGAGAGGCTGTGTCTTGATCTCCATAGAAAATGATGAGCTTTCCTCATAGCGAGGTTGGTTGCTTTGAGGCTAGGGGCATTCTTCTAGCCACTTGAGCCTTAGGAGGATTTCTTCCATTGTCTGGTTCTGTGTCTCAAATTGAGGGGTGGAGCTTCCTGCTCGTTGCGAGCCCCTCAATTGTTAACTATCACGATCTTCATGAGTTTCCCTCTGAGCCTCTTTACGAAGCTGCCAGAGCTGTGCCATGATTTCTTCTTGTCTTTGTGTGCTCTGAGCTTGAGCCTGGACCAATGCTTTAACAGTTTCAGCTAACCCTCGCACCGTGCCTTCAAGCATTGATTAGGGTTGGCCGGGCGTTTGAGCCTTTTGAGTTTCAGGGGTAGCAATAGATTGCTGGTGAACTCCTACAGTGGGTGTGCCTACTAGTTGGGGAGCTGGAGTGGCTGAACTCTGCGTGGTTCTTCCTCTCACCATTGTTAAGCTGCAATGAAAACTTCAGAGAGCAGATGGATACCCACAGACAGTGCCAAAGATGTTAACGTCAGAATTTGATTTGTACGGAGGATCCCAGATTCCAGCCAACGGGGGTGAATTCACGGATCCAATGCTATTCCCTAAAGTGCGAAAGAGACGAATAGAGTGAGAGGAAGAAGGAGAGGGGTGGCGGTGGCGCAATCCTTTTAACGTGGTTTAGCTAAATCCAGGCGGTACTGGACCCTACGTCTATGGCAAAAATTTTATTGATATTTGAGAAGAGATTTTTACAGAGTTTTGGCATACAAGTTTTTGGCCTGTTCCTCTATTCTAACAAAGCAATCCTATTTATGGAGGAAGGGAGAGTTACATGCATTAATTACAAGCTACAGTTGTGTTACATCAAGAAATAAATAGAAAAGATAGATAGACTCTTGCAATTCAACTACTACAGGCTTTTATCTGTGGGGTGGGCCCGTCTTGTCGGCTATGGACTAGTATTTGTGTGCATCTGCCACTCAGTATTGTTTACCATGCGAGATGTCTGCTATGCTAAGCTGGGATTGCTGTGGAGGATCGTTGTAGCGAGTGTGGCATCGCTGTAGCAAAATAGTGAGCACGGGCCAGGTGGTAGACTGTTTAGCGAGCCGATCTCATGACAACCTCATCATGTCGCTTTCGGGCAATAAGCGAGATGGGCCTCGCTAAGCATCCTCAGTGAGATGGATGACTTGGCCTCTGCTAGACTCGAGTTTGTCTCGTTCTCTGGAGACCGTGTTTTGCCTATAATAGAGTCTTTTATAAAGAGGTTTACAAATATGACTTAAATTTGGAATAAAGTTTGCTACATAAATGAGACATCCTAAAAATCTTTGGAGTTAAGTTTTGTCTTTGATTTTATTTAGAAATTTATCAGCAAATTTAATTGCTCTACTTATTAGAGTTATAATTCCTTGATATATATCATGTCCTAGGAATCTAACTTTTGTTTGAAATAATTTCATTTTCTTTTGAGAAACAACTAAACCATTTCTTTTGATAATATTGAAAAATGTTTATAAATGCTTAAAACGTTGTTCTATTGAGTTTGAAAAAATTAAAATATCATCTATATAAACTATAGAAAAATGAGTGTAGGGATTTAAAATATCATTCAACATATTTTGAAATCTAGAGGGTGCATTTTTAAGACCAAAGGGCATTATGTTCCATTCATGGTGTCCAAAGGGTGTATTGAAAGCAATTTTGTATCTATCTTCTTCTTTAATTTGAATTTGCCAAAATTCTGACTTCATATCAAAATTTGAAAAATATTGATGTTTTAAAAATTCTTCCTAATAGATCTTTTTTTTCTATTTGGAATTGGTTCTCTTATCCATTGAAAAACTTTATTGAGTGATTTATAATTAATTATTAACCTAGGAGCACCTTTTTCTATTTCAACTTGATTTTGAACATAAAAGGCAAAACAACTCCAAGGAGATTTACTCAACCTTATTAGTAGGAATATTTCTTTCATTAAAATCTTTTTTGTAAGGCAAAGAGATTATATGTTGCTTTCTATCCTAAAAGGCACTTGGGCTTTCAACATATATTTCTCTTTCGAAAAGAATTTTGATTTCTTCTATTTTTTGTTAAACTTGAGAATTTTTGAGTTTTTGTTCTATTTTCATATAATAGACTTCACCTTGAAGATCGTATATAAAATTTTCTTTTCTTTTGATCATATTGATTGAAAATATTTCATTTTGTCAAATACTATTAACATCTTTGGCTATCAAAGATAGTGAAAATTCAAAGCACAAATTTTTTAATTTTAATTAAACTGTGAATTCTCTTGAAGTTACTGTAAAAGAGTATATTTGTACTAAAAAATATGTTCCTAAAATTTTTGATTCTTTCATGTCTTTTATTAGTATAAAAGTTTTCTTGAAACATATTCCTTGTTAGCAAACTATCGCATTTTCTACTTTATAAGTAATTTGCATTTGAGTTCCACTAGCATTCCTTAATTCTTGTTCAGTCTTTTGATAGTATTTTATGGGTATTAAAGCTCCTTGAATGCAATTCATATATGCACCTAAATCTACTAAAGCATAAAATATTTTATGAAAATTATTTCCTATTTCTAAATTGATTTGATATATCCACTTATGAATTTGAATTCTTTGCATAGCTTTTAAGTATTTATTTTCTTCTTTTTCTTCCTTTTTCTTTTGACCTTCTTGAATATTTTAATTTGATATTGAAGTTATTATATTATCCTAATCTTCTTTCTCTTCTTTTTCTAACAAGGATGTTAATATTCCTAGATAATCTAGATCTTCTTTCTCTTGAATTATAATACATTTTCCTTTATTAGAATTATTATGGATAAAAATCGGCTTTTAAGAATGAGTCAAGCATGAGCCCAGTAGAAACCAAGTTACCCAGCTTACTGGGTAACGCCCAGCGAGCTCCACCTCACTCATCACCAGGAAGCAACATAATGAGGTCGTCATGAGACCAGCTTGCTAAGCAGCTGACCATCCTGCTCAAGCTCGCTACACTACAGAGACAGCATCGAGCTTGCTAAATGATTTGCAACAGTGACCCCGAGCTGAGAATCTTAGCTTGGGAAGACAAACATCTCACTTAAATAAAGCAGGATCAGGTGTTAGACACACATATGCAAGTCTACAGTTGACATGAGGGGCCCACCCCATAGAAAGTAGCATACAATAGCCGGATTGTAGGAGTTTTATTATCTTTCACATTTATTTTTTAATGTAACACAACTGTAGCTTGTAATTATTATATGTAACTCTTCCTTCCTGTATAAATAGGAATGCATTGTTAAAAAAGGGGGGAGGCCAAAAAACATGTAAGCTAAAGCTTTATAAGAATTTCCTTTCATATATCAATAAAAGTTCCATCATGGATATAGGGTCCGGTACTACCTGGATTTAGCTAAGCCATATTAAAGACTGCACACGCCTTCATCTTCCTTCCTCTGCACCATCTCCATCATCCTCCATTCTGCATATCCTTTAAACCAGAAAACAGCTTAGGGTTTAAGAACTACACACCCATTGACAGGAATTTGGCAGAACCGAATTTCACCGTCAATATTTTGGTGCTAGAAAGAGGGCCCATCTATTTTTTGCATCTATTTTCCTGAAACATCCATTTCTACAATAACAATGGTAAGAGTAAGAACCACTCGGAGTACAATCGCTCCAGTCCTCCAACCAGCGGACACTCCTGTTATAGGGGCTCATCAACATTCTACAACTATCCCGGGGACTAAAGAGGCACAAACACCCAGCCAACCCCAACCGACACTTGAAAGTATGGTAAAAGAGCTGATTCAAACTGTTAAAGCACTGGCACAGGCTCAAGCCCAGAGTGCACAAAGACAAGAAGAAATCATGGCCCAGCTCCAGTAATTTCGTAAAGAAGCTCAAAAGAAAACTTATGAAGATTGTGATAGTCAATGACTAGGGGGCTCACAGTAGGCGAAAAGCTCCACCCCTCAGCCCGAAATACAGGATTGGATAATGGAGGAAGTCCTCCAAAGGCTTAAACAGCTAGAAGAATGCCCACAGCCTCAAAGCAACCAACCTTACTACGAGGAAGGCTCACCATTTTCTGTGCAGATCGAAATGTAGCCTCTCCCACAGAAACTTAAAGTGCCTGCGATCCTGCTGTATGACGGGAATAGCGACCCGAGCAACCACTTGAATGCGTTCAATATCCAGATGGGTCTTCAAACAATTGACCCTCTGGTGAAATGCCATGTCTTTCCAGCCACATTAGGAGGAACATCTCGGGCATGGTTCAGAAACCTCCCAACTCACAGCATCAGCAATTGGGAAGAATGCCAAAGGAAATTCATTGACTAATACCGGGCACTAAAGAGGCAGCTCACACCTCCTTTCGATCTCATAATGATCTTTCAGCATAAGAATGAATCACTAAAAGACTATATAGCTAGATTCAGGCATGAAGCCAACTCTGTGGAAAACCCTTCAGAGGAAAGTATCTTAACAACCATCTTGGTAGGACTTCGTAAAGACAGAAAGCTATATAAAGGCCTCTATAAGTCCCCAACTCGAGATCTCGTGGAATTCTATGAGTGAGTTTCCAAACAAATAAGATGGGAAGAAACCTTCGAAATGAAGGAACCCAAGCAGAAAATGAACGCTAGTGGTCCCACTGCAAGCAAAAAGAGGAATTACGAGAGTCGTAGTCATGACCCCACTTCTCAGCTCATAAAGAAGGCAAAGGCCCAATGGCCTAGAGGTAGCTTTGAAAGCTATAGTGTCCTGTCAAACATGTAGGATAAAATTTTTGCTGCAAAGAGGCACAACGAAGACTTTGGAAGGCCCAGACCAATGAGAGTGCTCACCAAGTCCAGAGATTCAAGTAGATTCTGTGCTTACCACAATGAGGCTGGACACACCACCTCAGAATGTTGGGCACTAAAAGATGCCATTGAAGACCTCATCAGAAGAAGCCAATTACAAGATTACATAGTAAGGCGGCCAGAACAGTGAGCTCGACAACCTTAGCGAATTGCTGACCGAGAGCCGGAGCCCTCCATCAGGACCATATTCTAATCCTGTAACATTTTCTTAAGACCAATGACAATCTCAAAGATGTATGAATTGTTCTATGTTGAATCAATGTAATTCATAGCCAATTAGCCAAAAAATGCTACCCAGATAACGAGTTTTTACTCCACCCTTACTAGGATACATCCAGGGGTGAGACGGTATGAGGCCTACCCCATTGATACATCTAGAGCAAATCATATCCCACAAGTGGGGACTAAGAGCACAAATTCCTTGGCCATTGAGCAACAAGATTGCTATCTCATTGAGCAACAAGATTGCTGCAATGCTGAGCAACGAGATTGCTACCTCACTAAGCAATGGGATTGCTACAAGACTAAGCAACGAGATTGCTGCCTCACTAAGTAACAAGGTTGCTACCTCACTGAGCAATGAGATTGCTGTGAGACTGAGCAATAAGCTTGTTGTGGCATGGACATGTGATCTTACTTAGCGACAAGCTATCATCTTGCTACTATAAGACAACCGAGGTTAAGATGGCCCAAGAGCCTACCTCGACAACATACTCAAGCCAAATAATAAGGCGACCGACTCGTAACAGTGATAGAACACTAAAATAAACTCATTATAGCTCTCATGCAACTAAGTATCCATAGCTAACATGCAGACACAAAGTCGCAGCTCGCACATGGACTCTCATCAGGCACAGCTCACATGCAACTTGACTATTGCTTACCACGAACCGAGAATCAAGACAACGAAGAGCAAAAAGTTAAAGACATGACTAATTGGTCAAAAAATACTTCATTAATCCTCAAAAATATACAAACAATGGTGCACAAAGCATCCAATACAACTTTCAGAAGCTACACAGAAGAACTCATACACTAAAAAAGCCTCAACGAGGTAAGATTACATAAGAAGAAGAAGAAATACAAAACAGAGGCAAAAGCCTAAAAGCCTAATACCACCATTCCAGCAAGAAAGTGGAAAGTCGACCATTGGGAGATGAACTCCCACCAGTAGGAAGACCAGCAACTCCACTCCTATAGTCTTCCCATCCCTAGCCAGCGGTTCCTCTTGGACTAGACCCTATGCAGTTCAAAAGGGCACCAAGAGCCTGACTGGCATTGCTGATTCTTTGGAAGGAGCTGGGGGAAGATAATCCAAGATCTGCATAAGACTCCCCAAGAGCCCGCAAGAAGGATTGTGCGGTGAAGCCACGTGCAGCAAGTTATCCATGCCTCTAAACATTCTACAATAGGTCATCCATGTCTCAACAAGCTTCATCGAAAGCCAAGATATCAAAAGCGTAGGGGGCTCAATAGACTCCTCCATTAGACTCTTTTGAGGAAAAGAAAAAGACTCTCAGGGTCTAAAAAGACTAGCTCGATCCATCAAAAAATCCAGAAGACATCTGTCTGATCTTAATCTGATGGCCCAAAGCAAATGGTAGTGCCACGCCAACGACCAAAAATTGCAAATAGAAGAAAGCATAGTCTAAAGCAGAATGAAAAGATAGAAAAGAAACTTGAAATGACAAATCAGGAAGGCAAGGACTTTGAATATGAACAAAGCCTTAGAAAAATTGCAACTCCCAGTCTACAAAGTGAACTGAGAGTTGAGGGGCTTATATTATAGGTAAAAATTGACTTTTAAGAATGAGTCAAGCATGAGCCCAGCAAAAACTAAGTTGCCCAACTCGCTAGGTAACACCCAGTGAGCTCCACCTCGCTCATTGCCAAGAAGTGACATAACGAGATCATCATGAGACTAACTTGTTAAGTAGTTAACCATCCTGCTCGAGCTCGCTACGCTACAGAGATAGCACTAAGCTCGCAAAGTGATTTGCAACAGCGACCTCGAGCTAAGAATCTTAGCTCAGGAAGATGGACATCTCACTCAAATAAAGTAGGATCAGGTATTAGACAGTCTACAGCTGACAAGAGGGGCCCACCCCACAGTAAGTAGCTTGCAATAGTCGGATTATAGGTGTTTTATTGTCTTTCACATTTATTTCTTGATATAACACAACTGTAGCTTGTAATTATTATATATAACTCTTCCTTCCTCTATAAATAGGAATGCATTATTAGAAGAGGGGGGAGGTTGGAAAACTTGTAAGCTAAAGCTCTATAAGAATCTCCTTTCATATATTAATAAAAGCTCCGTCATAGATGTAGGGTCCAGTATCGCCCAGATTTAGCTGAATCATGTTAAAGATTACGTATGCCTTCATCTTTCTTCCTCTTCACCATCTCTATCATCCTCCATTCTGCACATCTTTTAAACCAAAAAATAGCTTGGGGTTCAAGAACTACACACCCGTTGGCAGGAATTTGGCAGAACCAAATTTCACAGTCAACAAGAATATTTTGATAATTTTGAAATTTCTTCTTCAAATTGTTAATTTTTCTTCCTAATTTCCCTTTTAAGATTATTGATTTCTTTTTGTAAATCTTGAATTTTGACTTTATCATTGGTGGGTTGATATATTATAAGGCTTAATTCTTCTAAATTTTCCTTTCAAATAATTATATCTCTTAATTTCAACAAATAATCCTTTTAAATTTCTATATCTTGAATTTTTTATCATTTCTATTAAAAGTTTCATTTTTCTTAAAATTATATTAATTGTTTTTGAAGTCTTTTGATTAGATAATTTTTTAAAATATTTTATAAAAAGTACTTTTATAAGTTTTCTTTTATTTAAGAGGAAGGTTTTCATTGACTTCTTTTGTATGTTTGAATCTTTTATCTTATTGCTATTCACAAAGTTACTATTCATGATGTAACTATTTATTTCTAATTTTGAATTATTTTTGCCTAAAAATGAAGATAATTCTTTTACTTCTTGAATACCTATAGGTTTCTTTTCTGCTCCTAGTTTGTTACTTAGTTTTGAAGAATAATTGATTAAGGATAAAGAATTTTGATTCATAGATAACTCTTGATTTTTTTTTTATCTAACTTTTCTTCTTCTATTTTTCCTAGAGCTCTTTCTTGAAATTTTAACTACTGAGTGTAGGGCTTTGATGAATATCTAAGTTTTCTAAGGATAAAGGCTATTGAAGATGGTTTTCTTGTATGATGGACTTTTGACATAAATTTGAAGTTTGCGATGAGTTACTTTCTTGAATGCTAGGTAAACTATTTTATTGATGGGTAGTAGTTTTCTCTTTTTGACAAATTTCTCATTGAAAGTCCATTATGGGTTGTTGTATGGTTAAGTTAATTTTTTGATCTAAGTTTCTCTTTCTAGATTTTGATTTACCACTTTCTTTCTTTCCTTTTTCTCTTTCCTAGCTAAAGCTCTACTTATTGTAAAACTTATGAAAGGGTTTGCTATTGATTATGAGATATTATTAATTTCTTAAGACTTTGGAGAATTTATAAAAGGATTATTGATATTTTCCTCTTGACAATAACTCTTAAACCAATTGAAAAAATATTGATATTAACTTAATTCTTCCAAAGTTTCATAATATAACCTTTTGTAATAA
>JANHAO010016520.1:0-14338 GCA_026873985.1 Saraca asoca
AAAGGCATATACAACATAGGTATATATGTAGCACCTTAAAATCCAACATAATAGCAGTTATCAATGATTAAAGTTAATTACATTTGATTGAAATCAACATTTCAAAGTAATCATAGTAATCACAGAACATTTAAATTCAATTGTTTCATTAGTTCTAGTTCTATTTCTAAAACTACCCACCTACTTTGGCCCCGAGATAAGACCACAAGTAATAGCCTAAAACTTACAAGATCTGATTACAACAGAAAAGTGAAGAAGCTTATATAGAATTAAAGATTACAACTTATTGGACTTGATTATGGACCAAATGAAAATGGCCACTCCATGTTAAGTTAGAGATGGTAACATTTGGAGTAATTAACTTCTGGTCTATACAATTTTGATCCTGTTGTGCCAAAAAAAAAGTATAAAATATTTTATATTTGTTATTGTGAGTTTACCGTGTCTTCACTCTAAAGATCATGGATCTTGTTGATTTTCCTTATATTTTAAAATTTCTCTCTTCTTTTTTGGTGAAGAAAACTAGTAAGTCAAGGGAGAAACATTCTCTTTGAGTTCAACAAGGAAACATGGAATATACATCATTCCCGACTAGCAAAGTAGTTAATCCTAAGTTTAGTGATGAATCAATCTCAAAACTATTGCAGAAAGCAAGAAAAACCAATCTAGTAGCCAAGTTGTCCACTAATTAGAACTCAAATGGTGAGGAATCAACGCATGTTCTCCGAGGGAAGTTGCAATTTCTTCTGCTTGGTTCGTCATTCCAATGTTTCAAAGACAAATACTGGTTAAAATTGCTGAAATGGACTGCAAAAGCAAAGAAGGCTGAAGGGAATAATAGGGAAAGAACAAAATAGGGTTTTCATTTATGGCAGAAGAAATTCATGTATAAATGAAAACAAGTTCTTATCAACGATTTTAACACAAACACTAATAAACATTTGATGCTCAACGATAGTTACGACGTAACCACCGTTAAACATTGCACTTAGTAGTGGTTATGTTGAACCACTACTAAAAACTACCTGTAACATTCGTATTTTGCAAGCATTGAACCCGAGTATCCGAACCACCGCCCTTGAACTGTCATTAAAAATGCTTTTTCTTGTAGTGTGTCCATGTAAATGAGGATACACAAGTGAATATAGTGATCTTTAATTATAGTTAAATATGCATATACTTAATTCTACTAAAATATAAAAAGACTAATTAAGTTATGAACAATAATAATTTTTAGTTGTCAGTTGAGTTGTACATTTAACACTATTCCATTGATATTTATAATCAAAATATATTTTTGTTATGTTAGTTTGAATCTTATTTCTTAAGATTTGTTTTAAAAAATTTTATCCCTTAACTTTTCTAAAAACACACAATCTCACTCATAAAACTAATACTATTTATTTTTGTAATGGAAATTCTTATTTAGTATCCAACATAACCAACTTATTAAAGCTAAAATTATGGTCAAAAGTATTGCATTTTTCACACTTTATCTTCTCTAATTTGTATTAATTTTAGAGGTATTGGTTGACTACTTATTTTACTTTATCAAGTTCTTTCCTCCTTTTATTCTTTTTTTTCTGCTAGGTAGGATTCCATACGAATACCAAATGGAAATTTTTATTAGAAAACCAAATAAAGTTAATTTTTTGTATAAAATTGTATTTTTTTAAATTAAGTGATAAAATTGAATAAATTTTAGACAATATGATTAAAATTTGTGTAAAAATTAAAGAACCAAAAAATCATATATAGGAGTCATTTGGTTCGCATAGGAAGTAAGTTTCTATATGAATTTTTCAGGAAGTGCTGAAAGTTGTTTGGTTGATACTAAGGAAGTATAACTTCTTAAAAAGCAAGTTCTAATGTGATGTTTGATTCAATAATATACTTTTCAGGAAGTATTATCAAAATGACTAAAATATCCTACTTAAAAATTATACTTTTTACCAAGACATTGTGTACATTTTTAAAAGGGTATTATTGTCATTATTTAAATTTTACAAGAATAATTTTATATTTTGATTAATTAAAAGCATAGAAGGTTGTTATGGGTGGTTTCTGGTATTGGTTAGATGGGCCAGGACACGAGGGGGCATTGGCTCGCTGATTACGAGCACTGGACACGAGGCAAGCTCAAAGACAGAAATCCATGCTCGCTAGATGGAACCAACCTTGGGTTGTTAAGAGGGGCAAGCTACGTCAAGGATACCTACCCTGCGAGCCCGAGCTTAGAATCAGTCCGCAATGCCACAAATCACATAACTCACATCCCAATCAAGTGAGTGACCACCGGCCCTAGGGTACAACTAGGTCTAATCAGTAGTCAAGAGCACATCTTCTCAACAAGCAAACTAGCCTCCAAAGGGAGACACCTGCCTGCATACCTCATAAAGTTAAGTACATGATATAGCTAATGTGCAAATTAGGAAATTACCATTGTAACATCCCCTACTTCTATAAATAGGGGGTCAGTCCATTATAAAAGGGGACTTCCCAAAAAAAAGAGGTAGGTGGAAGCTCTATTAAAATACTAAGAGAGAGGCTTGAGGGAAATCCTGTGTACTATAACTTTGCCCATCTAAATAGTGAGAACCATCACCTAAAGGCAAATACAATCAAGGTGGACGTAGGGGCCAAATTGGCTTTAGCCGAACCACGATAAAAACATTCTTGATGTTTGTCCTTCTCCTTTCTCACCCTCTATTTTGTTCACTCACTTACACACATGAAACTCACAATCTGAATGTTGACTAAGATCTGGGTCATCTAACTAGATTTTACCTTCAACATTTTGATGCTAGAAGGAGGGCTTGAACCTCTAAACTGTTTTCCCTCTGTTTCTGTGATTTGTTGAGCAGCCGCAATGGTAAGAGGAAGAGCAACCAGGAGTGTCAATATTGTCACTGGCCAACCTAAGGATCGTGTAGAACAATGAGAGTTATCACTAGGGGGCTTAGCCTTCCCAACTGCAGGCGTATTTGTCGTTCTTATGATACTATCAATAATGTGATGCCATCAACCTCCCACTAGCCTATTGCTCTTAAGGTTGATATAGTTTAGACGTGGCATCAGTGTCAAGAAGTGCTCGAAAGCACAGTTAAAGAGATGGCCGAAATGCTTAGAGCACTAGCTCAGACACAAGTCCAAAGAGCGTAAAAATAAGCTTAGGTCGTAGTACCAGGAGGGGGCCAATGTGATAATATGGCTTATCCCTCTCACTCACGGGAAAGGTAAAAAATTTGATGGCTCCATAAGAGCCATGGCGGTCAGTGACCCGAGAGCTCGCATCACTCAAGAGGGTCGGATAGGTCCAACCAGGGACACATCCCAAGTTATTATTCCCACAATCAGGAGAAAGACAAGGGCCAACGATCTTTCAGTTGTTGATCCGGAATACATGACCTGATGGTCAAAGAACTCCTCCTTAGGGTAAAGCAATTGGAAGAATGCCTTTGAACTTAAGACAACCAAGATTGCTATGAGGAAAAGACTCCATTCATCAATGAGATAGAGAAGCAACCTCTCCCTCACAAGCTAAAGGTCCCCACGATGTCACAATACAATGGGGATAACGACCCTTACGACAATCTGAATGCATTTAATATCCAGATCGTTCTCCAAATGACTAGCCCATTGGTCAAGTGTTGCATCTTCCCGACCATGCTAGGGGACATTCCCTGGACCTGGTTTAAGAATCTTCCAGCACATAGTATTAATAGTTAGGAAGAGTGCTAGGCAAGGTTTATCAACTAGTACAAAGCACTGAAGAAGTAGCTTATACTAACTTGTCATCTCATGATGATCTTTCAACAGAGGGATGAATCATTGAAAGACTATATTACTCAATTCAGGCATAAGGTCAGTAATGTGGAAAGCCCATCTGATGAAAGTATTTTGATAGCAATCTTTGTGGGACTCTGCAAGGATGGAAAATTGTATGAAAACATCTACAAGTCCTCGATGAAAGATCTCGCAAAATTCTATGAGCGAACTACCAAGGAGGACTGGTGGGAAAAAGCCTTTGGTTCAGGAAGGTCTGGAAACGAGGATAATGCAAACCACTCCAAGAGTGGAGGAAAGGATGACCAAGACAACCACGACGGCCGCCCAGTGAAGAAGTCCAAAAGTGAGTGACCCCAGCGTCCAAGTCATTATGACAGTTATAGCACCTTGTTGGACACTTCAATGAGCATTTCTACAACTAAAAAGGATTGGGAGAATTTTGGGAAGCCTGATCCCATAACAACTCCCAACAGATTCAGAGACATGAGCAAGTTCTGTACTTACCATAAGGAAGCTAGACATAATACTTTGGGGTGCCGAGCGCTCAGAGATGCAATTGAGAGTCTGATCTGAAGAGGTCACCTACAACATTATATGGTGCAAACTCCTAGATAGCGATCTTAGTAGCCACAACAACCATGAAGATGACAACCTAAGCACTGATTGATCTATTTCATTTTAATATATATATGTGTGTCATCCAAAGGTAAATCAATTGCATCAAATCTATCGGTAAATTTTAATAATGAATGGTTTTTCGATGAATTTTTAGGAAAACCTAAACTTGAACTCAAATATGGTGAACTCACTTTATGTCAGCTCATAAACCAAGCAACAGTCTGTTACCTATCCAAATGTGAGTTGGGTGAAGACCCTCTAGTCAAAACTGAGCTTCTTATTGGATCTTAACATTGCTATGATGTAATTCTATGACATAAGGTCACCAGCCTCTCTGGAATGAGATTTCCACCTTATGCATGTGCTTAGCCAGCTTCTAAATGCCTTGTTTATATGAATTGCCAACTTTTGAGCTAAGGCTGTCAAAGCTCATTCCAGTATAAGTTGCCAGCTTTCGAGCTGAGGTCATCGGAGCTCATTTTGATATAAATTGCCAATTTCTGAGATGAGGCTACTGAAGTTCATTCCAGTACAAATTGCCAGCTTCTAAGAGCTCATTCCAATAAAGTTGCTAGCTTCCAAGCTGAGGCCATCAGAGCTCATTCCAAGACAAATTGCTAACTTTTGAGCTGAGGCCCCCGAGAGCTTATTCCAAAGATGACTTGATGAATTGCCAACTTTTGAGTTGAGGCCCCCTCAGAGCTCATTTCAGAGATGAATTGATGAACTGCCAACTTTCAAGCTGAGGCCCCCAAAGTGCGTTTCAAAAATGAATTGATTACCAGCTCTCAAATTAAGGCACCTGATATTTACTCTAGTACCAAGATTCTTAATTTGGCACAAGGTTGCCAACCACTCTATGAGACAAGATCACTATCTTAAGCGCACTAGCTTCTGAATGTCATAATTACTCTAAATTGCTAGCTGATGTGGGTGAAAATCAGTTTCGCAAAAATAGGCCAAAGGCCCAGCGGAAGCTAAGTACGTGTTAGGGGCATCTAGCTCATTGAGGATGAGAGTGCGAGGTCCTGGCTCGCATGTTCAGTAAATCACCGCGCTAAGTCCCAACTCCCATGAAATTTGAGCTCACCTTGGTAGCCTCAAGCCCAAGCTCATTGTTTGAAGAACAGTAGCGATCCCGCATCAGGGATCTTGGCTCATGAAGATAAAGCATCTCCCTAGGCCAAAGGCTCTGTGAGATGGAGATTCCAGACAAACTTGTGTCAAGCCTGTATTCTAGCCGATAAGAGGGGCCCACCCTACAAAAAGTAGTCCATATTAGCTAATTTGCAGTAGTCTAGAGAGTTTTGTTCATTTATTTGATGTAATAGAATTGTAACTTGTAATCATTACATGTAACCTTCCTTCCTCTATAAATAGGAAATCACTGTTAGAAGAGGGAGGAGGTTGAAATAAAAAAAAATAAACTAAAGCCCTGTAAATTTTCCTTCAAACTAATAAAAACTCCATCGTGGACATAGGGTCTGGTTCTGTCCAAATTTGGCCGAACCACATTAAAAGCTCTGTGTATTCTGTTACTCTTCCTCTTCTTCTTGTCTTTTTCATTCATTTACTGCATTTGCAACCAGATTATAACTTGAGATCCGAAAAGAATCCTCTATTGGCTAGAGTTTGGCCTAGAACTAAATTTCATCATCAATATTTTGGAGTTGTCTATGGGGATCTCATCTGCTCTCTAGTTTGTTTTCCTATTGCTATGGCCAAAGGAAGAGCCACCAGAGCTTCAAATGCATTGCTCAATCCTCTAGAAGGTCACGTGTCTATGACAGACTCCTCCACTTCTCCTGTTATTGGCACTACCACTGGCTTGCCCCTAGCCAGTTTTGTTCAACCCACTGCTATTGCCAATGGCACTGATGGATTGCAGACCTGGCTTCAACATTAAGAAAGACTGGAAAATATGATGGGAGAACTAACTAAGGTGATAGCAGCATTGACGTGAGCTCGGGCTCAAGGTATGTAAAAAGAAACTAAAGCTGTTATATCCAAAAATGAGCACCAACAGTAACATGTCGGATGGTTGAGTAGGCCTCACTAAGGGCAGGCTTTAGGTCATAACTCGTATGACCAGGAAAACATAAGAAGCCACTAGGTCTTTAGTCAGTAGTTAGAGGGCTTGGATCAACTGCTAGAGGAGTTGCTTCAGAGGGTGGAGCAGTTGGAGGAATGGCCTCAAACTAATGACAACCAAGAACACTTCAAAGAGCGGTCCCCTTTTTCCAAAGAAATCAAAACAAAACCTCTTCCCCATAAACTTAGGGTTCCTAATATCCCATCATATAATAGGGATAGTGACATCCCTCGAATGTGGTTTAGGGACCTCCTTGCTCTCAGAATTGGTAGCTAAGAGGACTATCAGAAAAAAATTCTTATCCAATATAGAGAGCTTAGAAGGCAGCTCGCACCCCCTATCACCTCGTTACTATCTTTCAACATAAGCATGAGTCGTTAAAGGAGTATATTGCCCAGTTCAAATGCGAGGTGAATAATGCGGAGAAGCCTTCGGATGAAGCTATTCTGGCTACAATCTCAGCAGGACTCCAAAAAGATGGAAAACTATTTAAAAGCTTGTATAAATCCATAGTTAGTAACTTGGGTGAATTCTATGAATGAGTCGTAAAGCAAATCAGATCGGAGGAAGTTTTTGGCTTGCAAAAGCCTGAGACAAGTAACTCCAGTCAAGATAGGAAGAGGAGTAGTCATGGAGATAGAAGAAATAGCTTTGACTCCCTACCCACTAAGAGGATAAAGGACGGGTGATCCCCGCGATTGGGTCGCCATGATAGCTATAGCATTCTGGTGGAAGCTCAAGATAAAATTTTCATGATGGAAGGAAGAAGGAGGATTTTGGAAAGCCTCTGCCCTTAAAGACTCCTGGCAAGTCTAGAAGCAATCGGGGAAAGTTTTATGCTTATCATACTGAATTTGGGCATACCACCTTGGAGTGTTGGGCACTAAGGGATGCCATTGAGGACCTCATCAAAAAAGGTCACTTGCGAGGAGATGTAGTGCAACTTTCTAGGCAATAACTGGAGCAATCCCAATGGGATCCTGAACAAGAGTAATCTCCCATAATGAGGATTATTTACTAAATCTTATAATTACAAAATTAATGTATGTATTTTGAATTTTTGTACTGATCACCAAAAATTTTTAGCACCATTTTTATTTGGCCACAAGATCGGCCCAAGCATGAGATCACTCACCCATTTTATTTGGCCACAAGATCAACCCGAGCATGAGATCACTTACCCTTTTTATTTGACCACAAGATCAGCCTAAGCACGAGATTGCTCCCCCTTTTATTTGGTCACGAGGTTGGCCACCTATTGAATAGTAAAGATTTTAGGAGAAGTTTACACATGACTTGCTATCAACAAATTATCAAAGCATTTAGATGTCAAAATTCATCACTAGCTGAGGTATGATTGATTGGCCATTTGAACATCTCATTCAGCCTCAATCCAAAAGAAAATGCATAGTCATCTCTACAAATCATACATTCAATAACACTTAAGGAGAGTTCGATTAAGAGGCCTCGACAAGGCAAATTTTTACAAGGTACAGAGTACATCTGAATATCAGGTCTATAGTAAAGAAGCTGGCCTCAGAAAGCTAAATCCCTATCAATAGAAAGGGCCTAAAGGTCCCTGACTCTCTTCTTCCAATAGGTCCCTCTAGCTGAAGTCTCTGCCTCAACCTCGCCTCTAGGACTGGGAATGAGAAAAGCACTAAAAGATGTAGCCAAGAGGGATGCGTATCACAAAGAAATCATGAGAAAGTAATCCAAGATCTGCATAAGATCTCCCCCGTGGCTAGTATAAAGAGCTATCCACGGGAACCATGTGCAGTAGGCTATCCATGCCTCAAAGCCCCATGCAGTAGGCCATGCACGCCTTAATGTTTCACCAGAAGCTAAACCAGTAAAGGTATTTGTGGGCTTAACCGACATGTCCATCTGACCACGAAGAAGCAGGAAGAGCTTTTCAGGCTTTATAGACTAATTCAGGTTCGGTGAATGGCCTAATGGACAAAAGACCACGCTTGATCAAATGATCATGAGAAAATTAGATTGCTATGCTGACTGCTATAAGGCAAGGTCAGAAAAGGAAGTATGGCCAAAACCAGATGAAGTGAAAGATTGAAAGTCCAAAATGACAATGCAGTAGAGCAAGGACTTTGACTAAAACAACAAAAGTTACAACTCCCAGTCAGTGAAGCGAACTGAGAGTTGAGGGGCTTATGTTGTGGGTGAAAATTGATCTTGTAAAAATAGGCCAAAGGCCCAGCAGAAGCTAAGCACACATTAGAGGGCATCTAACTCACTGAGGATGAGAGCACAAGGTGTCAATTCATGTGTTTGGCAAATCAACCCACTAAGTCCCAGCTCGCATGAAATTCAAGCTCGCCTCGCTAACCTCAAGCCTGACCTCCCTATTCGAAGAACAGCAGCAATCTTGCATCAAGGATCTTGGTTCATGAAGACAAAGCATCTCCCAAGGCTAAAGGCTCTGCGAGATAGAGATTCCAGACAAACTTACGTCAAGCCTATATTCTAGTTAATAAAAGGGGCCCACCCTATCGAAAGTAGTCCACATTAGTTGATTTGTAGTAGTCTAGAGAGTCTTGTTCATTTATTTGATGTAATAGAATTGTAACTTATAATCATTACATGTAACCTTTCTTTCTCTAGAAATATGAAATCACTATTAGAAGAGGTAGGAGGTTGAAGTAAAAAAAATAAACTAAATCCCTATAAACTTTCCTTCAAACTAATAAAAACTCCATCGTGGTTGTAGGGTCTAGTTTGATCTGGATTGGGTTGAATCACGTTAAAAGCTCTATGTTTTCTATTACTCTTCCTCTTCTTCTCACCTTCTTTATTCATTTACTACATTTGTAACTAGATTACAGCTTGAGATCTGAAAAGAATTCGTTACTGGTCGGAGTTTGGCCAGAACCAAATTTTACTGTTAACACTAGCCTTTTAGCTGAAGCCTCCTAGGGCTTGTTTCGGGGATGAACTCGATGCTAACACTCTAGCTAAGATGTAATTCTCATGATATCTATTGTCCGCAACTCTCATATAGCTTATTCAGGTTTTCTATCTCGCACTGGTTTGCACACTTAAATACTTGCTCTAATTCTTGTTGACGGTTCGTTATTAAAGTTTATTACCCGAGATGGGTCAATATGGCTGATTGGCCATTCTATATGGCGTGTATCCTTTGGAGTCATGAATCATTGACTTCAATCTATTTATACTTTTTATTGCTATTTATTAAGGTCAATTGACCTACCCAATGTTCATCTTACCCAATACATGTTGAGCTATTATTTCGCAGGAAATCATTCACAACAACTTGCGTAAATTATGGAGAACATCTCACATGGTGAATGCAGAAAAAGTAAAGGGGAATAGAACTCTTTGGTACCTCTTGCTATGAGGTGAATCTATGCAAAATCTAGAATCAAGTACAGTGTCAAATTACAAGGCTTAAAAGGAGAAATACAAAATTGTAAATTCAATTTTGTACAAATCATCTAGAGGCTTCGTGACTTGCAGGCTGATTTCTTTGATAGTGGCATTCTCAGTAGAAGGGTCTTAGCTTGCAGACACCACACCTCTATAGGAAGATCTAGTTCTAGTAGCCTTCTTTTTAAAGCCCTCGACAACATCTAAGGCCTTCAGTCGAAAGAAGGAAAAATCCAAATTTGGGTGGTGCTTCCACAGAGTGTATAAGAAAACAGAACTCATCTTAGATTCCACCTCCTCTGCCACCTTTGTGATCTACTCAATAGCTTAGGCCTTAATCTGGTTAACCTCCTTTTGCTTTAGAGTAACCTTTCTTTTGGTTGCTTTGAGCTCTGCCTTAGCAGCTTCTGCCTACTTTGTAGTAGCTTTGAATTTTCATCTCGCGAAATTAAAGCCTTGAAGTACCTCATCCTTGTTGCTCCTTATTTGGAACTGCTCGTTGACCACTTTGCTAAGTTTGGCTTCAATAACCTCTTGACTTGCCACCTTGCAAGCTTGAGCTTCTTCAGCTTCCCTTTAGGCAGCCTTAGCATTCTGTGCCCTATCTTTCATTTCCAAAGCCTTGGCAGTCACAACAACCAAGTCCTCTACTAGCTTGACATTCTTATTTTCATAGGACTAGAGTGTCTCCCCTTTCTTCACTGCTCCTAAGAAACCCTAAATGGTGAATCAAGTTAGATCTCAGAAGAGGAAAAAGGAGACAGAATGACAAAACATGACTTACCAACAAGACTTCACGTGTGGTATAATGCATCAACCTCTACTCGAAATTGTTGTTTCCAAAGGTTGGGGGCTGGAATGGGACCTCAAAATGTCTAATTAGTTTTCTTGGACAAAGTAAAAATACCCTTGTGCTGCAGGGCCTAAGCCCGACTGATGCTCTTATGCTGCACCCTTGCGAGCCATTCACCTTGAAGTACTCGCAACCTTCTTCCCTTTGCTAACCTTTTGCCTTTTAGTAGGGGGCTCGAATGAGGTCGCAACCTCAATTGCTTCAGTCACTTCACAATGAGAGATGAAAGTTGATTCAGGAAGGGGTGCCATAGTCACTATGAGAGGAAACTGATCTGCAGTCATCACAGGGAAGGGCTGATTCGAAACAATGGGGGCTCCATGGCTTCAGGACTTGGTGGGGTCACAGTGACCTTGAGCTCCTTAGACTTATTAGAGGGTGGACTTTGAAAAAGAAGCTTCACCATCTCCTCATAGTCTTCAAAGCAAGCTAGCCTAATTTCTTTCACCTAGTGAGCCCCGGTCTCTTTAGTAAGTTCAATGTTCAGCACTAAAGCTAACTCGTGAGCTCGAAGGAGGTCATCGTCAAACTTAAGATCATTCTACAGGTTGTTGATAGTAGCAAGCCAGCGTAATACCTCGGCCTCCTTAGTTCCAAGTGTTGGCTTTACTTTGCTAGCCCAGCTACAAAAATAAGATGAAGTGTTAGAAACAAAATGCGAAATCAGAAGAACTCACATGATCATGACTCACTTACCTAGTGTCAAAACGAAGTTAAAATTGTGAAGAGAATGCAAAGATGGGCACAAGATGTAGAACCAACGGGTCTTGTACTACCTAATATTCAATTTACCCTTAGCCTCCCCTTGAGGCAAAGCCTCCTTAAACTAAGAATTTCGAGTTGAAAGATAATAGATCCCGTCTGGGGAGCTTGTACTTCTAATGCTGAAGAGATGGCATAAAACCTTCATGGAAGGAGGAGGAAGGTTGCTCCTTAGATACATGAGTACTAAGGAGACAAGTTAGGTATACGAATTCGGAGTTAGTTGAGAAGGGGAAAGTTTTAGATTATTTAATAGATTGATGATAAAGGGATGAACTGGGAATCTAAGCCTAACATCAAGGTGATGGGGGCTAATGGCGACAAACCCTTGAGATGGATAAGCCATGTGGTTGTCAGGAGAAGGTGCCATAAGGCAGCAACCTTTGGGAATATGGAAGCTTTCCACTATGCCCGAGAGCTCGTGTAGCTCAATGGCCAAAGGATAAAGTTTGTAAATTGAGCAGTCCAAAGAGCCCCTAACAACTTGCTATCTCACACTAGGTTTAGGTTGAGAGAGGGGCCGTTCAACGACCTCGCTGCCCCTAGAGGCTACTCCAACTAGAGGATACATTGGCTCCCCACTTCTAGCTGAGGATTTAGGATCATCGTCACTTCCTATCCGGTGGCCATGACATTTATGGGCTGCCATCTATGCAAAATATGAAAGAAAAAGGGAATTTGTCTAGCTACTGAAGGCAAATCCTTCTTAAGATAACTATTTAAACAAAATTTTTCTATGTAGCAAACCATAATACACCCTGGGCCACCGGGACAGACACTAAAACTATTGAAAACCTAAAAGGGTTTAGCTAATAAAGCTTGTTGAGACACTAAATCCCTAAAGGGGAAGAAAATTCAAACTAGCAATCTATAGATTGTGAACTAGCAAGCAAAACGTTTGGCAACAAACTGACAAGCATTATCAAACCAGGCAACACCACATCAAAAACCCATAAAAGCAAAAGACCTGGAGAGCGTATCATGGCAAAGGAGCAAATCAAATCTTGGAATGATAAAAAAGGAGGAAGGTTCTAATCAAGAATGATCGGTGCACCACTACGACGAAGTAAGAGTCAAAGGAGTAGGGAGATGAGGCCGGTAACTACTGTTCGAAAGTCTAAAAGGCAAAAGTACAGATGTGCAAGAATGTGAAGGGGATGAACGTTTTGTTCCACTTTTTATAGCATTGATCGCTCAACTGTTCAATTTAAAAATTAATCAATTGCTTGAAATTTGACGGTTCAGAAAAGTTCCTTGATTTAACTTTTGTTGAAACGGTAGTTTTGGAAAAATGTGCACATTAAATGAAAATAATGATGATAGGCACAGTCAAAAAGGCAAAGCGAGAATTCAAATGATGATATCACACCCCCTACCTTAATCAACGAGTTGTAACTCCCAGCTTGCAAAGCAAACTGAGAGTTAGGGGGCTAATGTTATGGGTGGTTTTCAGTATTGGTTAGATGGGTCAGTGTAGGCCCAATAAGATGATTCCAATCAAGAAAGGCCCTAGATCACTCAGAAGTGTTAAGATCGCAAAGAGGGGGCATCGATTCGCTGATCGTGAGCACGGGACACAAGGCAAGCTTAGAGACAGAAGTCCACACTCACCAGACGGAACTGATCTCAGGTCATCAAGAGGGGCAAGCTATGTCTAGGATACTCACCCTATGAGCTCGAGCTTAGAATCAGTCCACAGTGCCACAAATCACATAACTCACATCTCGATCAAGTGAGCGACCTCCAGTCCCAGGGTATAGACAGGTCTAATCAGTAGTCAATAGCACATCTTCCCAGCTAGCAAACCAACCTCCAAAAGGAGATACCTACCTACAAACCTCATAAAGTAGAGTCTAAGTTGTCTATACGAAATAGCTACACAATGTAACTAATGTGCAAATTGGGAAATTACCTTTGTAACCTCCCCTACTTCTATAAATAGAGGGTTAGTCCATTATAAAAGGGGACTTCCAAAAAAAAAAAAAAAAGAGATAGGCGGAAGCTCTATCAAAATACTGAGAGAGAGGCTTGAAAGAAATCTTGTGTACTATAACTCTATCCATCTAAATAGTGAGAACCACCGCCTAAAGGCAAATACAATCAACGTGGACGTAGGGGTCAAACCGGCTTTAGTTGAACCATGATAAAAATGTTTTTGGTGTTTGTCCTTCTCCTTTCTCACCCTCTGTTTTGTTCACTCACTTACACAAATGAAACTCACAATCTAGGTGTTGACTAAGATCTGGGTCATTTGAACCAGATTTTATCGTCAACAAAGGTAAAATTTATTTTGAGAGACTAGGTAAACAACTTTTCATATTTTGTAAAAAGTAAAACTTCCTGAAAAATATAACTTTTTCTATTTTTTGGGTTAGTGGCCAACTAAACAACCCAAACATTTTTTACTCCTTAGGAAGTGATACTTCGTAAAACTTTTTGCAAACCAAATGGCTTCATAATATTCCTATTAGAAGTAATAAGTTTAAGTTGTGTATTCTTCCACGTATGCATTTACATCATTGCTTACAATATTTGAGATTCAAAAGAGTGATGATTAGTAACGGGTTTCTTTGCTTGTCAAGCTGGTCAGAATTTAGAAATTGCCCTGTGTATATATATCGCAGCTGCATAGCACTTGCTAATCTTTTTGACTAATGGTGTACATTTTTTCATTTGCACAACCATGCATTTCGGAAAATTTTAATATTCTCATAAATTATATTAACATGTATTCAAATAATAAAATCTTTATAATTATTATGCTATTATATTTTAATTAATTTATATATTTTTAAAATATTTAATTATAATTTTGATCC
>JANHAO010016521.1:0-14342 GCA_026873985.1 Saraca asoca
TTATGCATTAAACTTACCTTTAATGTTAATTGATTGATTTTACTATACACTACAATTGAATGGCTTTTAGATTATTATGGATGGTGTTGGATTGGATTTGTAGCATTGTTGTGACAATCATGTACTAAAAAAAAATGACTGTAAAAGCTATTCATTGACTGAATTTATGTGTCAATCAGGTACCCAAAAAAATGACTACAAAAGTTGTTCATTAACTAAATTTGTGATCAATTTTTTTTTTCCAGATTTTACCATTTTGCGACTGAAATAGCGATCGAAAATTCAGTCGCAAAAAATGAACCACCGAAACAGCGACCGAAGGGTTTGGTTGCAAAGTTCTTAGCGACCGAAACAATCACCAAATTTTTTGGTTGCAAAAAAAAATTTTAACAGCGGAATAGACACCAAAAATTTTGGTAGAGACTGAAACAGCGATTGAAAAGTTTAGTAGCAATAAAATTTTAGCAGTCGAAACAGTGACTGAAATTTTTGGTGGTAAAAAAATTAAAATTACGGCCAAACTTCTATAATCTTAGCAATCAAAATTTGTGATCGCAAATTCGATCGCTAAATTCAGCGACTGCCTTGTTTTGATCGCTAATTGGCCTGCGACTGGGTGTTTAGTCACTCCTTTTTTTCGATCGCTGTTCGGTCGCTAATTGGATCTACGACCGAAAATTTCAGTCGCTATATTGCATTTTTTTTGTAGTGAAATAATTAAATTTTAATTTTTTGTGGTTTCAATCGAGGGTTCAAGATTCTCCCCATGTGTCTATGCTTAACAGCTTTAGTAATAGAATTTTCTTATCCTCTGTTGTTATTGTTTCAGTTCCATCAATCGCGGAATAAAAAATAATTTCCTGAGGATCCAGGATTTACTTTGAGAAAGAAAAGCCAGAGCTTGAGGCAGTTATGCCTTTCTCAAAATGTGGGCTATGTTCAATATCTCACGGTGATAATATTTTATAACTTTTTATAAAATAAATTATATATTCGCAAATATTTGTTAGGGTAGTTAATTATACATGTGTTATATAATTAAACTCGAAATATTAAATGCTTCAAAATTTACTCTAAACACCATGCAAACCTTTATTTGTGTATGTTGCACATTTCAATTTTTTTATGGCCAAATATATAATTTTTTTTTTGTGTTGACAACTAATACAAATCCAGAATTCGAGCATTGTGGATCAAATTTCCATTTGTAAGAGATGAAAAATAAAATAAAATTATAAATATTATTAAATAATTATTTTAATAATGTAATTAAAATAAAATTTTCAGATAAAAAATTATACAAGAAAATTTTAAAATTGTAACAATATATAGAATATGTCTAAGAAATATATTAAATTACTAAATAGCATGAATCTTAATGTCATAAAGGATGTATCATAAATCTAAGTATGAATATTACAAATGAGAAAAAAAGTTTCATAAGTTTTGACTAAGGATGTATTAATTTAAGAACTAGTATTATTAAATTTTATATATTTAATTTATTTTTTATTAATTATATAAAATAAAAATTAGATGAGAAAAACTACAAGACAAATCAACATCTTATAATAACAGAATATATGTTTTATAACTAAATATAGTTAATAAATTATTTTTAGTTAGTTAAATTGTTATTAAATTAGTATAGTTAACCATTTAAATTATATAAAATATTGCAATTAATATCTATCATCTATCAAATTAACTATTTTATTTAATACTTGATTTTATTTTAAATTTTTTAAACAAGTATCACAATATCATTAAATATTGTTTTGTCAAGTAATTTTTCACACAATTTTTATATTATAATGAATAACAATTAAATTAAATATATAAAATTTTAACTAAATATATAAAAATAACTTTGAAATTATGTGTGAAAATAACATCAAAAATCTATTTACAATAATATTATTATTCATTTTTAAAAAGCATGAAGAATCACGTAAGTAAATAAAATAGTTAAGTAAATAAATGATAGGGGTTAATTATTTTTTTAGAGATTAATGTTTTAATTATAAGTTTTTAAAATTAGTGAGAGCAAAACCCATCCAATTATATTGAATTTCTTTTTTACATTTTTCCTAAAATGTAAATATTATTACAGTCATAAAATTTGATAATAAATTACTTTATTAAATTTTGCAATGGTAAACTTCGTTGACCAAAACGTATACCCCGGCCGAGTGCCCGATAGGCTAAAAGTCTGACAACCAAAGGAAAATGTTAGTCCGCTAGACATTTTCATTAAAAAAATTTTATAAAATAGAAAGTAATATTACAATGGGAAATACTTCCCAAATGACATTTTATTGAAAAATAATTTTTGAAATAGCACCATACTTGTTAAAAAGTCTAAAAATTAGAGGACAAGAAGCACAATTTAGACATGTTTTAAAAATTGAATCTAATAATAAACTAGCTAAAAAAGCCCCACTGTAATTTGATTGGTTTAGGCAAGTAAACTAATGGTCCTGAACTTGAAAACAATTACATAATATTTTAGGATAATGCTTCAGTATGCCTTTAAAAAAATTTGTATTTATACGTATTTTTATAACTTTTTATTTTATATAAAATCTTTTAAATTCTTCATTAAAAATTGTAACTTTTTCATACAAATCAGAAAATTTTTGAAAATTTTCTTTTGCAACTTTGAAAGATGGTGTTGCAATATTTTATATATTTGTTGTACACAAAATCTGCACACATTTATAACTTTTTATACAAAAGTTGAAAATTTTATAATTTTTACGTTAATTTTGCTTAAAACTTACAAAATTTCTGGAAGAATTACTGTAACAATACCTAACATTTTATAAATAATTAAATAATAGCTAATCCACTTCGTAAATCTGAACTCATGATATATAAAAAATCGTTAAAGACTAAAAGAGATTAACCAACTTACAATAACTCTCTCTTAGGATTAATGTGATTGGACGCCAATGCACGTTTGGTAAGATAGCTTGAAGGTTGACGGGTCAGTTCTTGATGGTGGACCGACCTGTTTACTACGGCTGGTGTCACATCCTTAATTCTAAGAACATGATTGGTAAAGACTATCAAGGGGTGACCCATGAACCCATGGCTCATAACTCGTATGCAATAAAATCCTTTAAGTAATATTTAAATAAGACTTCAATAATAATTTACGTATTAAATCCAAAATCGAATTGAAAGCATTTGCAAAATGAAAATAGAAATAAGTTAAAATGAAATGTTTATGAAAAACTTGATTCATGAAAATAGGGTCGACCTGACTGATTGCTAGCTCTGTATTAAAGTTTATCTGCATATTGAAATATAATTTCTATGTTTAGTGAGTACGAGTAGGTCCTACCTTATTAGGATACTTGAAGTGCCGAGTGTCTAAAAAATATTAATAAAAGGGGTAAGCTGCAAGACAAACATGAAAATTATTCTAGCAATGGTGGGTCAACGGTAGGAATGATGTTTGCTGAGAAAGTGTATATCCCTCGGGATAAGTTCCTTAAGTTTTGTGCCCCCTACGCTCACCATGAGTCACAGGCTTATGTATCCACATGATAAAATAGTTCTATAAATTTTACATCTCCTAGTGCATATAGGTTTACCCAACCCCACTTAACTTGTGCTAGTTAGCAAGCGCAATGATCCTTAGAATTTCCTTTGGTCTATCAAGACTTATCTTACCCTTCCTAACCTTATTGATATTTATTTCTCCTATTTCTTATTTTATTTATTATTAGATTATTAATTAAATTAATTATAGAAATATTCAGATTAATAAATATGACATAGGTTTGTATTCTAAACCTTCCCAGCCTTTGTATGCATATATTTAACACATATAACAAATATTCCTAATAATTTTATTTAATTATTAGACCTAGAGTAGTTTTCTAATTCTTTGCCTAAATTATCCTAATAAGTAGAGCACATTTTTGAGCTATTTTTAGAAAAATAATTTTTATAAATAAAACAAAGCCAAAAGAGCAGAAAATCACACTCATCTTAATAGGAAAGAATACTCCAAAACCTAACTTTGAAACCCTTTTTCCTATTTTTGACCTTGGCCTTTGACTGTTAGAGAAACTGCAACAATCAAAGATGAAATCAAACCTTAAGGAAAAAAAAAAAGAACTTAAGGAAAGAATTTAATCGTTATAAACTAAAAATCTTATCCTAGGTTCACACCTTTGAAAAGTGCAAACCATAAGCCTTTTTAGTTGAGCAACACTCTTTGGAAGTTATTCAATTGCAAATGAGGGTTATGGGAAATGTCACAGGGCCTGTTCCTTATATGGACTTATTGGGCTGCTCAGTTGACTTGTCTATGCACTGCAAGTTGACCACATGAGATCGTACCAACTAGTTGACTACTTCTAGGGGTCAATCAATTAGTTGGTTCAAGTCCTGAGGTCGTACTTAGCTCAAAACCCTGATCCAATCCATTAGGTGGTTTCAGTCTAATCTGAATTTTGAGTTCTAAGTTTAACTCTAAATCATTCTCTAATAATCTAGCTTGTCCTAGTCTAACCTATCCTTGGGTTGTGTTACAGCTGGTTGACTGACCAGTATCAAGTCATAAAAAACTGACACACAAGATTTGAGGAAATAGAATCTTAGTATAGTTAAGTGGTCATAGAGAGCTAAAACCTTATTAGGAAGAATTTCTAGTGCACCCTTGATCTGGAAATACAAATTTGAGGTAATTTGATTGAACCGAAACAAATTCAAGTTTGTATTATCTTGTCTTTGTGTTTTCTTATATTTTGTTCAATAAATTTCACTCAGATCACAAGATAATTACCCTGATTTGAATTAGGCATAAGACCAAAAGGGATTATGATTCCTTCCAAATAGGTGAGTGGGAAATACTAACTTTTGGCTTCCTTTTTTATTCAAAAATAATATTTCAAATATAGCTAAATGTTTTCTATGTGATGAGAAGTGAGAAAATTAGACCTGAGCAAAAATATTAGTTTAAGATAAATGTATTTAGAAAATAGATAATTATGTAAGAATGATAGATTTATATTATGTATGAAATGTCAGGATCATGAATAGAACCATGATAGGATGGGGATATCATTATGCCATATGAATATAAGAAACATGAATAATCAAAGGAAATCAATAGGGAATTATATCAAGCTAGAGAATAAGAAACATGATTGATGATTGATTTTTTATTATTTTTTTGGTTATGTTTAATATATTGCTTGTATGTATGGGCAGAATTAGCTTATGGTTTGGCATGGAATAGAACTACATTTTAGTTGAATATTATTAGAGATCTAGCTATACATGTTTTCATGAAACGTGATCTCATTCATGCATGATGTCAGATTTCCAAGATTTTCCAGATTTCATGAACTTCAAGAAAATCATTATGAAATTCTATTTTTATAACTTTCAATGTAATTGTTCCAATTTTCACCTTGTAGATTTTCATGAGTTTTTCTTTGAAAATGTAATTTTCATAAGTTTCATAGATTTTATAAATATTTTATTATTTTAAAATCTTATTTATTTCATATTATTATAAAACATTTTAGACACACCACACATTTTCAAGCTAAAATTATTTCACCACAAAATTTGTTTTAGTTGATTTCTTCCAAAATTTTCATGCAATTCTCATTAGCATTTATAATTACATTTGGAAGAGAAAATCTGTATAGGAACCTTAGGAAGAATTGATAAATTAATTTATTATGCATATGATTTCCTTAGGAAAACTCATGAAACACGAAAAGATGATTAGAGATGATTGTATTTGTGAATTGGCACAAACCAAGTGGGATTTGAAAGACCTATGTGCACAAAGAGATAAACTATTATTTCTTTTTGTCACTGGGGACAATGACTCATGATTCATGGTAGAGTGTAGGGGGCACTTCACATGGTATGTCACATTTGGGCCAGACAACCTTATATGATATGCCACATTTGAGGCATGCAATATTTTAGTCATCACTCATTCTATTGACCATAATGCCAATATTATGTATGATTTATCTTGCAAGGTCAGTAAAACTCACAAGATGAGCTTATGTACATGTTGAATAACCTAAGAGTCCTACACCTTAACATCATAAGGCGATCATTACTCATTATTTTCCATACTTAGATAGCTTTCCATGAATTTCCATATTGCTTTTGCTCAAGACACATGTTGACGTGAAATATGTTGTGAGTCAAGATAAGATTTTAGGTTATGCATGATCATGTAGAGAAAGTTGAACAAGATTAGAAAGATAAAGATGGTCAAAGTTGCATGTGAATGCTTATACGTATTTTATGCAAATATGGTATATGCTATGGTACATGAATCATATATATGTTTGTATGACTAAAAATATTTTCAACCTAAAGATGGGTTGGGACTTTTTTGCTCACTAAGTGCATGGGTTGTATTCAACTATTCATTAACATTTTTAGGTTAACGAAATATTGGGGTTTTATCAGTTTGAAGAGACTCCTCAATTTATATGTATGTATGCTATTAGCACTACTACAAAATATAGAAATGACGTCATCAAATAGATGTCAGATGAGAGGTAAATCAACATTTATATAGGTGTAGTGGTATTTTAATAAATATGAAAAAAATTACAATGTCTAAATTCAATTTCATGTTTAATGTCTTTTTCAATTAAAGAATCGATGTACTTTTGGAATTATTTAATCTGTACCATTTAGGTTTAAATCATCTTTAAAAAGTATGGATCTTCAACTGTCAATTTTTTTTTTATGAATTTATCCATTAAATTCTTATTTGATTATACTTCAATGAATTTTTTTTATAATATATAGTCAAATAAATTTTTTTATTTATTCATCAATTGAATTCTAAATCAAATTGTTTATGTACAACTAATTTACTAATATAATAATATTACAATTAATTTTCCATTTTCTAAGACAATGGAACTGTAAAATTCTCTAATGATCATTAATTTATTCTATTTTACGAAGACTATAGAATAGTCAAAATAATTCAAAATAAATTTGATGCGTTTATTTTTCAATAGATGAAGAAACTAAGATTAGACATTGATTTTTTTAAGAATCGATGTAGATGGATAAAATAATTCAAAAATATAGGTGTATGAAGGATTGTAGATTAGATGTTGGTTTTATGTCAGGAATTGACATAGGTATATGATATTATATGTTGGTCTCAATATATTAACTAATGTCTAAAGTCTCCATTCATTATAAAAGACTTTTTCCCCTGACTTTCATTGTGCTATAGCTTGCTCTCAATGTTTATATATTTTTGCTTTATTCTTTCTTTTTTGTTGCTTAATTTCATTCTGCTCAAGCTTACTCTGAAGGTTTATAATTTTTTCCCTTTTTCTTTCTCTTTTTATGCTTAGTTTGTGTATAGATGATTAACTTCTTTTTCCTTTTTCCCTTTAAATAAAGGATATGCATGGATCCTTTATACAAGAGGATGATGAGTGCATTGGATGCGTGTGTATTGTCTTGTAGACCACCTTTGATGTATGTGTTATCTTGTCGCATGCAATGTTAGTAGCTTCAACAATAACACTGATTTGTTGTAGGCAATCCTAGCAAGTTTAACAATAATGTTGTTATTTTGTTGCAAGCAATGGTATAGCATCTTCAACAATAATATTCTTTAATTGTTGTAAGCAAATGCTATAGTTGCTTCAATAATAATATTGTTTTGTTGCAAGCAATATTATTGTTGAAGCTATTGCACCAGTGCTAGCGATTGGACAATATTTTTGTTGAATTGAAGCTACCATTGCTTGCAACAAGACAACACATATAAACAATATTGTAATAGTTTAAACAATAATATTGCTTGTTCCTTATGTCTAGTCTCAATGCTCTTTTTGATATTTCTATAAAAAATAAAAAAATTGATAGAAACGATGTCCAGTTTTTGACACAAGCTAACTTCCTTAATACAATCCAAAGAATTGTAGCTAGCAATAGATTTATGAAAAAATGTAACTTGTAGCTAGTTTCAATATTTTATTTTTTAAATTAATAGAAAAGATGTCAACTTTTAATGCAAACTGACATTTTTAACACAATTAGAATAAATTTTTGAAGAAATTAAATATTATTTAATATACAAAATAATCTAAGTATTGAAATATTATTTAATGGATAAAATAATTTAAGTATTTGAAAATTATTTAATTGATAAAATTTTTCAAAAAATAATTAGCGTTGGACAAATTATTTGTGACAATGTAATAACATATTATTGTCCAAAAAAAAAATGAAAAAAATTAATTAAAAAGGAATTCAACTTGGCTTATAAAAAATCAATGTATAGATAAAATAAAAAATAAAAAAATTCAGGTTTCTATATCTTCTTTAAAAAATTAATAGAAAAGTGTTAGTTTTCTTAACACAAACCAATGTTTTTAACATAATTAAAATTTTTTTTGAAAGAATTAAATATTGTTTAATGTACAAAATGATTAAATTAATAAAATGTTATTTAATAGACAAATTAATATAAGTATTTAAATATTATTTAATTGACAAAATTTTTCCAAAAAAAATTAGACTTGGGCAAAGGATTTGTGAAAATGTAATAATAAATTATTATCCAAAAAATAAAATGAAAAAAATTAATTAAAAAATTTAACTTGGGTTGTCTCATAAATACGTTAAAAATTTATATGTTAGTTTTCATAAAAAAAATCAAAGTATAAATAAAATGAATAAAACAAATATAAAAATTCAGTGTGGGAATAATATGAGGCGATAGTAGTGTTTTTATAAATATGATGAAAATTTATATGTCAGTTTTCATAAAAAATTGATATCTAAAGTTCTTACATTGGTTTATTATAAAAACCAACATTGATGCAAGAGAATAGATGTCAGTTCCTTTTTGATAGTAGATGTCTAAAGTCTAGGATTTTTTTTATGCAACTTGTTAGTTCTTCACGCTACTCTCATTTGGTTTCCCTTGTCTAAAACATTTAAAAAATCATTTTCAAACCTTTGCTACATGATAGTGGTCGAGATCGGTCAAAAATAGTGCTAGATTATCTAAGCTACTAGTTAGAATATTCCTGGTCACGTCTAATGAGACTGGTGATTTACCTCAGTGTGTTTATAGTGTAAAATGAGAGGTTAGATATCTAATTAGAAATAAGCAAACAGTTCAAGTGTATAATAAAGCAAAATTAGAAATAAAGGGAAGTCAAATGAGAAAAGCTCAATCTAAGGTACTTTTGCAACCAATTCATTGACTGATCCTTAACACTATTGTTTTATTTCCACTTTGACTGCTTAATTAATAAATTAATTAAGCTTAGCACCTAATTAATCCTTATTAATTTTTTCCTAAACTAGCCAACCAAGCCCAGTACCTAATTGACTTTTATTGCTAAATCAGTTAAAGCCTAGCACTTCAACCAATTTACCAATAGTATTAAGTTATGAAAAAACCAATTCTAATTAATTGGATTACCCCAACAGTAACCCAACTAACTAATTGTAATTCTCTAGGAGAATTGATCAGTAGCATATTAACACCCTATTTATACCCCATATGCAAACTGCCATAAACAATGAAATTGTCAATGAAAAATCCAACTAGTATTAAATCACATTGAATAATTAATTAATGGTCTCTATTAACTAATAATCCAAAGTAATTACAAGTAGTAACATCAAAGAATCAGGAGAATCAAATTAGGAATAAATTAGAATTAAGAACAAGTCCTGCAATCAAGAAAGAATTGGTGTAGAAATATCTTTAGATTGAGATGAGAGTGTAGTTATACATTAATGTACAAATTAAATGCAAAAATTAAAGGAAAGAATAAACCTAATTAGGGCTAGAGTCTTGCTTTAGTAGAGGTCCTCTCTTTTTTCTAATTAAAGACAATACAGAAAATGAATATAAAAGATATTACGATTGTTACTCCGCTAACTATTTATAAGTTCATTGCACTATCTATTGGTGGGATTGTTGATTAGGGTTCCTTGGAGGCTTTAATAGACATGGATCCTTTCATATGAATTGTAGCCTTGTCTTTAAGGAGTCTAATGGCCTTAACCTTGTATAAAAACTCAATTTTTAGCTCAGGTTATAGGCTAAAAATTGAGATAGCTTTCCAGAGTAGTCTAACCCATAATAGAGTTATGCACTTAAGTCAACAGCCCTGTAATTAATTGAAAATAGTATAGTTTGCCCTTAAACCCTTCATGAAACTTGTTGGGATAGATCTTAGCTATCCTATGTACTAGAGTTGCACTAAAATGATTTGTGAAGCTCCATTTGTGATTAAAATATTAAAACTAGTTTTAGGCCCAGGTTAACACTCTGTTTCAACTTCTGGGCATTATTTGACTTCCAAAATGGCTAAAATGGGTTGAGGACTCTTCATGAATTTTTAACTCTTTCTCTTAGCATTCCAATGACATAAGTGTCACCCAAAATCAAGATCTAGAGCTCAAGATATGCCTAAAAATCTGAAACAATGCAAATTTACAAAAGAAATTGAATAAAGCACTAAAAATGAGCAAGTCACAAAACCAATTTTAAGCATCCAATTAAGTATATAAACTTGACAAAATAATAAATATAAAGGTATATAAAATATGTGTAAATTATGTTCATCATTGCATTTTTTTCACTATTTTTGATTCTTTTTGCTACCTTCGATCATTGAATTTCAAGTCCATCTTTGATTAAAATATAAAACTTCATTCTTTTTACACTATATCCTTTTCTTCCTTGCTAAGTTACGTTAATTTTTTAATACTTTTTTTTACTTTGTACTTTGCTGAAGGTTTATATTTTATTTTTGTCCTCTTTTGATTCTTAGTTTGATTTTTGAAAATGATTTCGATTAGGGTTTATTTTTCAGTTGTTGTTTCTTGCTATAGATTGTTTGGTCATTCATGCTCTATTTTGTATCATTTGATAGAGTGTTTAGAAAGATGTCTAAGATTTTCCTTGTAATCTATGTTGTAAAAATTGAAACTTGGAACATAAAAATTTCCCATTCAAAATCATGAAATGTAGTTTGTAAAAATTGTAAAAGCCATGTCTTATCCAAATAAAACTGATATAATAGTTTCATAAGGTTAACTTCTTTTTCTTTTTTCCTTTTAAACAACCGTATGGATCTTTCTCAGCATATTGACAAGAGTAAGAGTTATATTGGAATCTTGGCACACATGAGAGTGCCAATCAATTTTATGCAATGTAAACAAGTACCAAAAGACATTAAGGATATCATTTGGCAAGATGTCTTGGTATATATTACTTATCTCCAATTTTCATTTAAGATATGTATAACTATCTTAGAAAAATCATGTATAAGTACAATCTATGTGTGTGTTGTTTTATAGACCACATTTGATATTGATGTGGGGAAGGAAAAAAAGGTCATAAAGCTTGTAGTGAGTAGTGGAAGGGCTTCCAAAATCGGTTGACAAGAGATAATAGCTCTATCAAGAGGAAGGGTGATGAAAACCATCTTAAGAAATATAACTTTCCCGATCAATAAGTGTGGGATGATTTTTTGAAACAACACCAATCCAAGGCTTTTCAATTAAATTTGGCCATCTTACCTTATATATTTTTCAACTATATATTATGACTAATTTGACAATCTTATTAACTAATTTTTTTGTCAATAGGGTAAGAGTGTAACCAATAGGGAGAGCCAAGCAAAAAACAAATATGAATATATGCTGTCTCGTGGAGAATATGTGAAGCTTAAGCAAGCTTTAATGAAGGAAAATCTTGTAGAACAACAAGCATCTAATCATTTCGATTTAGAAGTAATTTTCATATCTCGGCATGAATCATGGAAAAGAGCTAGGGTCAACACAAAAGGTCAATATACGATTGAAGAAAGCTAAATAGTTGTCAAGAAAATTATAAATAATTTTCAAGTTTTAATTGCTTAAGTAATTGTAAGTGTTAAGTTCTAATAAATATTCTTAATTATATATATATCACAGGATTCCCTCATGTAGCAATTGACTCAAGAAAATTTTTCTTCATCTAGAAGGATGGACATATTAATAGTTGCGTTGGAAACTTAAGAGCATCCTGACTACATTAAGGGGTTAGGTGAGATGTGGGTCTTAAGGTCTATTTTGGAAGATCATTAATGCATTTTTGAGGATCATCACTTTTTGTGAAGGATTATATTGCAGAGATTATTACTTGAGTAACACAAAAGGTGAGAGTGGAAATTACTGCTCAAGTGAGAGATGAGACTCGAGCCACATGGAAGAAATCTTTGATTGGAAGATGGTGTCCTAAGTTTAGAAGATGGGCAAGTGATCACTCTCTAATCTGAGGCCTATTCTTAATAAAGTAGAGATATACCCTCCTCCCTATCTAACAGCATGAAAGCTAGCTACCTGGGAGACCCTAACTCATTTGTAGAGCCACAGGAGGTAAATGACTATCACTAGAAGCTTAAACTTCTTCTATTAACAAGTAGTTTATAATATATATATATATATATATTTTGTAAAAAACAACATTATAATTAAATTTTTCAATTTGATTTTTTTTGTCTATATAGGAAGGAGACAAATGTCTTCTAGCTTTGGTGCCCCAAGGAATGTATAGTGCTACATATGAAAGGGTTTTCCATAGCCATAGCCTCAATTGTCAATAATTGTCAGGTGATCAAGCAAGGGTCATCGTTGACATTTCACTAGATTAGAGTGCAAAATTATTGGTGCCAATGAATAAACTAGAGACAATGGGCTAAACAATTGGGTTTTACATCGCATGGATGAAGAGTCTTATCATTTTAGTTACAGAGGTATCATTTTCTATCTAATAAGAGTTTATGTTTGAAAGGCCTAATTTTACATATTTCTAATGTGTAAATTTCATAATCTTATGCATATCCATTAGACATTTTACCAAAAAAGAAGTGAGCAGAAGATGGAGGAGGGCAGGGAGGTTAAGAGCAAGCAAACCAATGAATCAATGACTCAACGAATTGATCAACCACATTGACCCAAGAGATGCCTCCTGTTGAACCAAGGAAAATGTTATATGCTATGGCTTAGAATATGGTGAATGATGATTTCATCCAAGTTTATATGGATGCTAAGGTTGAGGGTAATGAATGTGATATTTTGTTGACCAAGGATGACATCATGCAATTTTTAGCCATAGAAGAGATAAATATATCTCGCATTTAAGTTTTTGAAATATAAGTTTATCTTTAATTTTTAATTCATAATTTTATTTATATTATACAGTTCAAAGTATCTTATTAACTATTTCCTTTATTTTCTTGTAAAGACTTCTGAATCATGATTGTGAGACCAAAGGATTGGATATCAAATTTTTATATCCACAGTTACTTGTATTGGTAGGCCTTACCTATGGTGAAAAACAACATACATCATGGAAATTCTAAATAAAAAAAAAAAAAAGAGGCAATGTATTTTTACACTATTTATTAAGTTGTAAGTATCTAATGTGATATTTTGTTACTATTGGCATCAATTTGTTATTAATTATTCAATATTTTGTTATTATAAACATCATTGGATGTCGTGTGTGATTTATATGGAGAGAACTATTGTTTACCAGCTTGATCACTTGGGGTATTTGATGCATAAGAATATCAAAATCTTAGTTGAAGTGTATTGTTTGGTAAGTTAAAATCTACTTTTAGGATTTATATTATATATGATTTCCTTTTTTAATATACTAGTTTTTTGGATGTATTTAATTTAACAAATGTATTAAGATATGCAATAGAAGACCTTATTAGAAGAGGTCATTTACGAGACTATGTGGTCCAGCCTTCTGGATAACGAGCTCAGCAGACTCAGTAGGCCATTGATCGAGAGGAAGAGTTTTCCATTATAGCCATATTCTAATTGTATAATGTTACATTGAAATCAATGAAAGGCTCCTGAATTTTCTTTTATTCGAATTATCTTGCAAAACGTTGTACAGAAAGAGGACTATTCTTAATTTGATGTCATTCTCGGCTGATTAGCTGAAACACAAAGGTGCCACAATGGATTCATCCAGGGTTGAGACAGCGAAAAGCCTTCCTCGTTAATACATCCTAATGAGCCAAAATTATATGGATTCATCCAAGGATGAGATGGTGCAAAGCTTGCCCTGTCGATACATCCACAATAGATTCATCCAAGGGTGAAACAGTGCAAAGCCTACCCCTTTAATATATCCACAATGGATTCATCTAGGGGTGAGGTGACGCAAAGCCTATGTGTTGAGTGAGTTTTAAAATTAAATTCATCTCTCAAATTATGCAAGTGCACGCAGTCAATTGTGTAATATAGAGTGAGCGAGTATCATCTCCACAGGGATTGAATTT
>JANHAO010016522.1:0-14340 GCA_026873985.1 Saraca asoca
GTAAAAATTAGAAATCTTAATTGTAGATAATGTAAACAATTAAATGGATTACTTGTTTTATTTTTTAAGATGTGATATGATTGAAATTGTTATCTTGGTGCTCAAAATTTGTTACATTAAGTTGTAATTATAATAAATTATTTGTTGTCATTTTTAATTGACCTTATCACATTACTCTCATTTATTTCTTTTTGTATTTTAATTTTTATTTATGGCACTAATTATAATTGTGGTTTATGATGATAGGCTATCTAAGAACCTTGCAGGAGTGATATGTTGGTGACCTTACCAGACTATTGTATAGTGGGATAGGAGATCTAATGTTCGTAAGTGCCTCTGATATGTTTCCACATTGTTGAGTGGCATAGTACGAATAGGGTGATGAGGCAATTCGATTTTCAATAACCTATACTCAATGACTTAGATGTTGATAACACTTTGCATGAATGCACGTTACAGGGTAAAGAGTCTTGGGATTGGGTTGTTAAGCATGAGTAATTGGTATAACTTTGGAACAACCAGTGACAATGAATCTCACGCAGAGTGTTAGCGTCAGAACCATTGCACTACAATGATGAGTACATTCAATGGTATAAAAGGGTTATAAGAAGCTAGATTGCACCAAATGGTGCAACGGAGGATTCTATGATATGATTTAGTGTACTTAAACTAATTATATAGATTGAAATGAGAAATATTAGTTAGTAACTTCCTTTTTCTATGTGTATAACAAGCTAACCTAGGAATGGAGTTGCAGCATATGGCCCTTATCGGTCCTGAGACTAGATCATGGCCTAGGGTCAAACAGATTGGCATTGACTTAGTGGATATTGCAAATGAGCATCACAGATTTGAAGCCCATTATCCCCACATCCCGGCTCCATCATTTGATCTTTAAAGGCCAATAATTCATGTCGATCCAATCGCTAGAGGTAGACATGGCTGTAGAAGACGTTGATAAAATGAGGAAGGTGTAGATGATGTGGGACTTTTACACACTATAGCCACACTGGCACATGATAAGGCAGGTACATTGTACACAACACATGCTACTTCTTCATCATGACATATGTATAGAGGGGAATATGAATTTGGTCCAACATCATGTGGTGAGGCAGGCTCGTCCTACAAACCACAACCCCCCAATCCATCACCGTATATGTATGGCAAAGAGCTTTTCCATGGGTTTCCATAACCATATTTGTTTTCACCACCAGAAGGAGGATGTTTTCAGGTGGTCAAGTTTCTCCGCTTCATCATATAACATTGAATTTGGTGTCTAACCAACAAGTTCATCCTCAGCCTATGCTTGTGCGATAGTGATAAAGCCTTTGGTTGACCTTCCATGTCCAACCCAAGTGCAGCCCAGTCATCGAGTTTATGGTGTAGGAGTTCGTTACGGCACAGATGGATGTGTTATCAGACACGTAAGGCATAAAAAACATCTAACCTAACATCGGCAACGAGAACATGAAGACAACTCAGATTCAGACTGGGGTGAATGTTGTTCTCTATTAGATCATCGGTAAATGTTATTGTTTGTAAATGTGTCATGTCTATGAATGTTATTGTCTAATGATGTGTTGTTCCACCCATTTATGTTGTAATCTATTATGACTACATTCATTGATTATGTATGTATTCTAATATAATTTCATGCATAATAACCAGTGGATAACATGTATCTATGTCCGGAATTAAACTATGTCAATAGTAATAACGTGTTCCAACTATTGGTCCCTTTTTGGTTTGGATTCTAGTTTGAATTCATAGCGGAAGCCTTTAAAATTTTCTTTGAAGAATTCTAAAGAAAATTATTAGAGTTCCAATTAATTGATGTAGTAACTTGTATTGAAAAGCAAGATCAATTAATTGAACAGAATAAGAGAAAATGAAAAGTAAGTGCAAAAAAGTAAAGAATGCCAAAATTTTTAAAGTGGCAATCGACATTTAAAAAATAACTAGTTTGAAAACATTTGATTTTAAACCATTACAAGTGATTTATTTCTACCTCAGCTTATCTAATGTAAGAAACTTTTTTAGATTAAAATGAATGAGATCACACTTATAGAAGATTGTAGTTAATATAATAAAATTGTTATGTCTAAATGTGGATCTCTTCAATCACATTTGATTAACTTTGAACTTGTAATCAAATAGCAAACACTAACCACATGGTCAAATTGTGATATTGATCAAACTTGTTTTTTGATATCAAAATTGAAGAAAGTATGATAGTAATGCTAATAATCTCTCTAGCAAAGCCAAGACCAACGACACATTGGATTTCAATGACATGCCAAATAAAAATACATCATTGTTGATAGACATTGCCAACAATATTGTAATACATGCATGAAAAGATATCATTAAATTTCAATGAAATCAGCAATTAAGAAACATACATATGAGTAAATTACAATACAACCAACTATTGTTTGAATTAGGAATTGTTACATTTAATGAAATAACTACAATAGTTTTTTATAGTTAGTTTACAATGACTATGCTTGGGGAATTGTTACATTTCATGTCTAATGCCTAGAGCTCTCTTTGACCATGGCAACACGATTGGGACAAGGCTTACGATTGTGGCCAACAGAATGATAAAAACTACATTTTTGCCTTTCTCCCCTTTCTCTGTCACATTACTCTCTCGAGTCCATCTCATTCCCAAATACGAGTAGACCTCGGCTGACCCTTCTCTCCTAGTTTAGAATAATCTAGTAGCAATGTGGGGCTAGCAATCTTGGTATGGTACCGACCACCATGCATCTGATATGCACTAACAAGAGAGTCTATGTGATAAACCAAGTGTATGTATTGGTGGAAGTTCATGTGAATAATGTGACAAGCTATAATAACATGTGCGCATAAAAAGTGTAGGTGTTGAAATTTCTACAGTTACATGTCCTATGGCTGAGGATTATGATTTATGTTTTACCCCATTTGTTAGTTCGTGCATTGTATTTAGTCTCCACTTAGAAAATTCCAGTGAGCCTATCATAAGTACACACTGAAAAATAAATTGCCTTATCGATGTTTTTCTATAGAGCAACTGTAAGGTCATTTGTGTAAATGTGCCCAATCAAATTTTGTCATCCACTTCCTTACCTCGTGCCATGAAGTAGACCATCAATCAGTAGAAAGTACTTTGCACCAATGCAGTGATGGGTAAATTTTATGCACTTTTAAGGACACCATTAACCGTTTCTGCTAGGTTAGTTATCATGTGTTTAAAGCATCGTCTATTATCAAATACTTGTGCCCACTTTTCTTTTGAAAATGCTTCCATCCATTGGCCGGTTAGCATTCAGGGACCACAACTTGGTGAGCCTAAGCTTATACTTCCTTGGTTGCTGCTCATACCTTGCAATAAGGATTACAACAACTAAAACAACTCATATCAACTTAACATAAGCATATACAGTGGTAGGAAATGGTTACCCATATTTGTAACATGTCTCTTAAAGGATGTATTCTTGAAGACCCGATTAGAGTTAATGGCCACATGGTAGATATAAAATTGATGGTGGCTGTGAGGCGGCTGCCATCCAAGTGACTCATCCTCAATGGCTGCAATAATGCTATTGTGGTGATCGGATGTCAGGCATAGTCCATTGGCATTAGCGATGTACATTCAAATCATATCCAAGAACCAAAACCAACTAGATCTGTTCTTGGCTTCAAGAATTACAAATGCAATTGACAATGCTTTGTGATTTCCATCTTGTGTGGTTACAATCAGTAGGTTGTGCTTGAATTTCTCATACAAGAAGGTTCCATAAACTTATAACATTGGTTTACAGTGGGAAAGTGCATCGATGCAAGGTTTAAATGTCCAGAATAGCCTTTCAAACTTCACATTGTTAGGGTCAGGATATTGTCTTTAATATAAATCCCCAGTTTGCAATTGCACAATGGTCCTTGGGTTGGCTTATTTCATTGCTGCCAACCGCCTTAGCAACTAGCAGTACGAGTCATCCCAATCACCATAGATTTGACTAATAGCTAGTTATTTCCCTAGCTAAGCTTTCCTGTATGATACTTGGTAATACAACTATGATTTTATCGTCTATATTATTTCGACCACAAGAAGGTTTAGTGCGGTTCTTAGTTGTTTCGCATAGTAGGAAGCAATGATCAGAGTCTATTTGCATATGATCTTGTGACATATTAGTACTGACATAGGTGTGGAAGCCATTATATCTTTTGACAACTTAACAATCTTTCTTCAAATTGAAGGTTGCCCTCAGCCACCAGTTACATTCTGTACCATATTTTTTGTAATATACATCTATAAATGTCAGTTTTGACTCTTAGGTCCTATAATTTTGGTGTATACTAATTGCATATCATTTCAATACTAGTAGGACATTTTCTTTGTTCTCGAATTCCAAACCAACATAAAACTCTTGCCCATTGGTCTAAGTGGGATTTTCAACTAGTTGATGTTTAGGCCTATCCAGGGTTTTCCAGTTGATAGACGATGTATGTGATGATGAAGGTACATATGGTGGTAATGGTTTAGCAACTCCCTTTTCCTTCTCCTTAACTTCAGGGTCATCTGATGACGGTTTATCATCATCCTTAACATCTTTGCACAAATGGTCTATGCGCTGGGGGGGAGGGGGTCTGGATATTACTAGTCATCACCTTGTATTATAGTGGTTACCACACCATGGTTTGATGGGCCAGCCAAATTGGGAATAGTGTGACAGTAACTTTGTTAAGAGAACATTTCTATGTATTCATAATACAAATTTACTGCATTAGGACTATTATCTCCAAGTTGATATGCCATATCAGTCTTTTCATTTTCTAAGTCATCTATTTCAAACTCAACATATAATTCCAATGCACAAAGGTTAGGAAATTAATCATGGCAGCAAAACATGGTGCTCACATCATCATCATCAAGCAATCTAAAGTGTTGGTAATACATAGTATTGTGGCATGACATTGGGAACTAATACGTAATTGATGAGATATGTCTCCTGACTCCTACTTTTAACTTTGACACAATTTTCTTCTTAATATCCTTTAATGTTGCACTTCTGTCTAACTAAAGGACTTTTGGATTTGGACATTTAAAGGTCAACCCTTCCTGGCCATCGTACATTTTTCCATTATTATAAATAATTATGATCAATTGTGTGGACATTTTTGGATCTATACAGTCATACAATCATAGTAAAGTTAGTGTAAAATAATTAAGCAATATGTCTCAATTAAATATATATTGACTAAAATTTTAATAAAAAATAAAAATACTTAAACTATCATACATGTAGATAGATTATTTTATTTCTCATGTGAAAAATATATACAAAGTAATGTAAACCAAGACAACAATTACAATCATATCACATCTTAAAAAATAAAACAAGTAATCCATTTAATTGTTTACATTATCTATAATTAAGATTTCTAGTTTTTACTTTATTAAAAATTTAATTTTAATGAAAAAATAGTTATAGAGAAAATCTTAGTAACTACTTAGAATAAAATAAGTAGCATAACCCCATATGAAAAAAATAAATTCATGACACATATTATATACATTAAATTCTATCATGAAATTTTTATAACATATTAATTTTTCGACGAGATTCATTTTGACAGCTTCAAGCCAACATAAATATTTGCAATTTCATATACTATTTCAGTAATTATGCAAAATGAAACTTAACTACAGGTGAATAGATTCAATAGATTCTTACAAAATAAATGTTGATAAAGAAGAATATAAAAACTTACCTCAAAATTTTGTTAAAACAAAAAATAAAAAAGGAGTAGGCTTCAGTTTTAAGTCAAGTAAATGTAGAAGAAGAAAATAAGTCTACAAAACAAGAATATGCAAGAAAGTTATACACCGAAGAAGAAGAAAGTTATGCAACAAAGTTTCAATTCAGTTACAAAATACAACAAAGATAAGCATGTATTTATACATGCAAGAATCTGGTGATACTGTTTATGAACAGTAACATTGAATAGCACCACTGCGTGTTACTGTTTATGAATAGTAACATGTGGTGTTATTATTCATGAACAGTCTCACTAAACAGTACCATTGTATGTTACTATTCATGAACAATAACACATAGCATGTATGAATAGACTCTTGTAACAGGTAAAAAAAAAACAATGAAAGAAGTAAAAAAATTTCCTAACTAATGACAAAAAAAAAAAAGGAAAACAATACCACTGCATGTTATTATTCATAAACAGTAATATGCAGCATGCATGAATAGTACTCTTGCAATAAGTAAAAAAAAAAAATTCCAGCCAATGGTCAACAAAAGAAAAAATAGCACCATTACGTGTTGCTGTTCATGAACAGTAACATGTATCATGCATGAACAATACCTTTGTAACAAGTAAAAAAAAATTTGAAAGAAGTAAAAGAAAATTTCCCAACCAACAATAAAAAAAAAAAGGAAAAACAGCACCATTGTCAAGAAAAAAAACTCTAAAAGAAGTAAAAAAAATTTACCAGCCAATGGCCAAAAAAAGGGAAAAATAACACCATTGCATGTTACATACAACATGCATGAACAGTACCCCTACAACAAGTAAAAAAAAAAATTCCTAGCCAACGATCAACAAAAGAGAAACAGCACCACTGTGTATTACTATTCTTGAACAGTAACATGCAGTATGCATGAATAGTACCTCTGCAACCAGTAAAAAAATCATAACCAATTGTCAAAAAAAGAAAAACAATGCAGAAAATGTTTTTAAAGATAATGTTTTCAAACTTTTCAACAAACAAACCGGGTTGCCTGTAAAAAAAGTCAAAGAAAAATAAAATTACAAAAATGTTTTTACTGATAACGTTTTGAGTTTTAAAAGAAAAAATTAGCAAAATGTTAATGTCAGCAATGTTTTTAAGTGTTAGAAAAAAAATAGTTAGGCCAGCAACGTTGCCGAGGCCAACATTTTTGGCCTAGCAGCGTTGCTTACACTAACATTTTTAAAAAATAACACCATCCACGTAAATAGTTTCCATATCACACCATTTTGGAAGTTTGTTTCTTAAACCACATCATGCAGGTAAAAAAGCCCTAAATTTAGTTGGACACTTTATTTAAATAATTAACTCATGTCTTATTATTTATAATGAAATTCTTTTGTTGGAACAAACTAAGGGGAAAGGTGGTGAACCGTGAGAAAATAATCTGTGCAAAGAACAATGTTAGTCGTATATGATGAGAGTGATCTATTAAGCACATTTTGATGTTCAAGTTAGTTCTAAAAGCATAGGTTCAATATTAATAGTGAGAATGAATTAGATAAGAGAGATACCTAAGAGTTATATTAGTGTCGAGCATGTCATTTGGTATACTTTTGGATGAGTAGGGAGTTTTTATGTGTTCATGGCATATTGTTGGTGTGAATGAAATTTTTACCTTATTGTTGATGGCATAGTCACATCATTTATACAAATTTCTAAGCGTACTATCTTGCATGAGATTATTGAGAGGTTGTCTCATTCGAAGTGAGCTTAACAGCTAAGCCATGACTTAGGCCGATTGACCAGGAGCTCTTGTCATTCGACCATGGCTCTCTACCACTTCACACTAATGATCTTGATGTTTTATTTTGGGAAGACTTGGATTTTGTCTGTAATGCCATCAATCAGTTATTCAATCGTAACTTTTCTCTAGGCAACTTGCTTAGATGAATTTAGGTTGTCTGACTCACTTATCAATTTAGCTAAGCGATGGTAACTTGATGCCACAGTTTGGTAGCTTGATTGTTAGAAAATGTGACACTTAATCTCTTCACTCAACACTTATTCATTTAATACCTAAGAACAAGCAAGCCAATCGATCTACTATATTAGTTTTGAAAATAACGGGCAACAACCACAATTTATATCACACCAAGGCAACTATATGCAACAAATCACATAGCACATAAGCAACCACTTCACGTATAAAGACAACCAAGTCATTCATATTAGTAAACATGATGTGTTTATACAATTCAAACAAATATGGATGAATACGACCAAAAGTGGATAAATTTTATAAGACAATATTTTAATTGAAGAGTGACCGCTTCTTTCATTCATACAAAAGCCTTATTATAAACTCTTGATTGTGTAGAGCCACACATTTGATCTCCTAGACTAGTGCCTCGATGCCCACCTTAAGTCACTGAACATTCTTGTCCTAAATAGCATTATAAGCCAATGCCCTAATAGCACAAGTAAACATACTTTTTTCTAATTGACGTAAGGGCTTTTCTCCTTCTAATGCTCTATAATACATCGATGCAAAATAAAAATCCAAGGATTAGAACAGTGTGCTTATTTACTTGCACTAGATAGGTTACCTTGGTCAAAATTACATAAATGCAGTCAAAATGAGGAAAAATAAGAAAAATAATCTATGCATGATTTCTCTCAATTCACAGCACATGATCTTCTCTTTATGCTTAATTTTTGTGCCAAGTTTCATGTAAACTCAAGCACATTTACTTTCTAAATTTGGTCACAAGTCCCGATTTGTGACAACCTGAGCAAGTTTATTTTAGACTGTATCATTTGCCCCTCATCCTATGTTGCATCATTTGAGTGAATAGAGGGTTTTTTGTATTTCACGTAGATTTAACTACTGACCACTAACACTTATCATCACACTTACATTTCTAAGGAACCTTAAGAGCCATCAATATTATGTTGAGATGAAGATCACCATATGGTCTGTTCATCTTAAACTTAGCAGGTGTTGGATCTCTTTTCTCTTGATTTAACTACGAGGGTAAAGTTTTTGAAACTACTTTTACCTCATTAATTAATGCTTCTACTCATCATCTCCTTCTTTCTTCAGTGTTCTTTCAGTGACTTTCAACATTCTTTGTTGCCTTTTTCAGCTTCTTCTTCTCAAGTATGTCTCTCAATTAAGCCTTTTCTAGAATTTACTTACTTGTTTTTCATAAGAATTGAGCTTGTCAAGGCTACTCCCTTATTCTAGCCTATTGTCCCTTGTGCCACCGCTACTTGGTAGGTTTTCTTATTTTTCTGTTAAGGCTTGCCAACAAGGTCATTTTGTTGCATCGTGGTTTATGCTCATTTGACATCAACTCATCTTCCTTGAACTTTAGGGAGTATTCTTTTGAAAATACCATCTTTCAATTTGCCCATCTGCTTTGAGTAATCATAGCTAAATGATTTTGAGATAAGAATGGAGTTGAGTGAGTACATTTGATTGATGTAGCGCCAGATGACTTGAAGTGGATCCATAAAAAAATGGTATCTACTTCTGTTGAATGGCAAAATCCGGAAGTTATCTAAGAGTTAGAGAAAATTCACATAATTGACAAATCCATCGAAGGGATTTTGTTTCAAGTTATCGAGGCTAATGGACAAACATACAGCTACAATACAACTTTGTTTATCATATTTTATGGGGATATCATCGATCGCTTCCATGTCTCCCCACCTTTTGCCAAATTCCAAAAAGTTGTTCTTCACATCCTTAACATCTGTCTATTGTAACTTACTTGGAATGCTTGGTTTTCTTCCTTTGTTTCAAAATGTTGAGTATTAGATTGTGCTTTAATCTTAATGTAACTTTGTTTTTCTTCTTCTTCTTCATTTATTCTATACAAAACCTTGGAGGTTGGATCCATTTTATCCAATGACTTGGTAGAGTTTTCATAGAGAATATACTTACTAGTGTTCAAACCTGGAAGTTGTTTTTATTCAAGGTTCAAGTGATTAAGGGTTTTCACCCTTTTTTCTTTCAAGATGGAGAGTATTTTACCCCATAAAGTGGATCACTCCTACTAACCAACTATGGATTCATTATTCAAAGAGTTTGTTGATGATGAGCAAGATCTCATCATTCACCTTTTAGCCCTGGGACTGTTTGAGGCCCAATTTATTTTTTGTATGTACTTTTACTTTATCGTGTTTTTGGTCTTTTCATACATGTACTTATTAACTTTATATTTTCTTTTCATATTTTTGGTTAAATAGACAAGTTATTGAGATCCATCAATTGAAAATGAACCTAAAATGTTTGGAAGAGATCTATGCCTAAGTCCTAACCAAGAAGAAGCCTATTGTCTCTCCCATAGACCAGATTGAGGACCCTATTATAGAGCTAAACTCTAAGGTAATGAGCAACCCATCGTCTTTTAATCACTTAAAATCTTCCTTTGGCTATGCAAAGGCTTTACCTTCCTGCAAACGCAAGGCCTCTTATAATGATCCCTTCAAGGGTAAGGGAACTAGCTCTTCCTCTAACATCTTTGCTCCTCTCTCCAAAATGGTCAAGATTGTACTTGGTTCGAGCTCATATTGGTCAATGCTCTTAGAGGAAGTAGCTTTGATTTTGATACTATAGATAATTTGTGGTATAAAGGTATGGATTGTGGCTCCTTCCTACGAAGTTAGCTACTTTTCCTAGCTAACCTAAATTGAAATGTAGCCTTTATGAAGGATCATGGCTCTATCAGGCTTTTGAAGTCTTTGGCTACCCAAATAATTCAGTTCAGCTACTTTATTTTTTCCACCATTCTTACTTTGGCCTAGATTGAGAAAAAGTACTTTGAAAATAACTCTATTGTTATGGAAGACTTGAGAAAGGATGTAAAGGCTAAGTTTATAGAGCTAGTTGACCACAGTAAAAGTATCTCAGACTTACACTAATTGTATTACCGAGTTGGTAAAAGAGAGAGATGACTTATTAGCAAAAAAATAGTATAATAGGCTACTTTCTTAGAAAGACAAGAAGTTGGCAGACAAAAGGAAAGGGTAAGAGGATGACCAGGCAACCTTCATTATGAAGGACAATAAGATTCATAAAGAGATTTAAAAGGCTGAAGAGCTTGGTCATCCTGTGTTTTAGGATGTGTCTGAGTAGGCCGTTTGATAGATCAAGCATTTCAATCCAAACTTGACAATCAATATTTTGAAGATTGATAAGGATAAGTCCTTGGAGACAATTTTGAAGGAGCTTGGCCAAGCTTGACTATCTGTACTTCAAATATTTTGAATTTTTTTATGGTGTAAACTATCCTAGTCATTTGACCTTACTTTGAATATTAATATATTATCTTTAACTACTTGTATGTTGGTGCATCCCTTATTTTGCATTTACCTTTCTTTTATGTCTTAGCTTTCAATGGGCCACTTGTCATGAATCGGATGTTTTATCATGTTTTACCTTTTAGCAAAATTGCATTTTTGAGCAGGTATTATGTTTTTGTTGCTATTCGACATGTGGTTCTTATCTTGCCATTTCTTGACCTCCAACGGGTCGATCACCTATATACTTAGCCTTTGGGTCAAGGAAGTTTCATTAAGTCTTTTGATGTCATAGTAGTTGACTATTAAATTTGGGATTACTAACCATCTTAACCTCTTAAGAGTCTCGTTTATTTTATGTCCTAAAGGGTTGCTTAAATTTGAGTGTTGAGTTCTGCCCGAGTTTCTTGCATTGAGAGGATTGCTTGACATTAGAATAGTACTAAAGGAACTACCTAAGCTTAGAATAGTATGAGGGGATTGCCCAGACTTAAAATAATATCGAGAGGACTGCTTAGGTTTATAATGATACTAAGAGGATTGCTTGGATTTAGAATAGTACTAAGGGGACTACTCTGATTTAGAATTACTAATTCGGGGTTTAGAATAGTATCAAGGGGATTGCTTGGGTGTAGAATAGTATCGAAGGGGCTGCTTGGGTTTAAGGTGCTAAGGAGTTACTTGGGCTTAAGATGATGAGAGGCTACTCGTGGCTTAAATTATAATATCTAATTAAGCCGAAAGGCAAGGAATCCTTATTTTCATTCCATATTTTGACTATTTATTTACATGTTTTACCAATTGACTAGCTTTTAGATTTATGCATAATAGGCTTTGAGGTGTGTTGCATTCTAATAGTGTGGGATGAGCTTCTCTTTGATAGTTTCAAGGTGATATGCACTATTCAACATATTATCTTTTACTCTATAAGGGCTTCCCATTATGCCACTATTTTTCCTTCATCTTATGCCTTTTGTGATTCGTTCACTCGTCAGAGGACTAATGTGCCTCTTACAAATTCCTTTTTCTTGACCCTTTTGTTAGTGATTTTGGCAATCTTGCCCTTGTATTGCTTATTATAGAGGTGAGCAATATCCTTGACTATTAGTAGTATATCTAGCTCTTCCCTTCTCTTTCCCCCATTCTTTTCTTGCTCATAATGCTCTATTCGATCAGAATATTACCCCAGCTCAACTAGAAGTATAGCATCACTCCCATAAACAAGCATGAATGAAGTTTCTTTTATAGTGGAGTTTGTAGTGGTTTTGTAAAGCCACAGAATACTTGACAATTCTCCCACCCATTTTCCATTGTCCAGCCTTTTCTTTAACCCTTGAAGAATAATTCTATTTACTAGTTCTGCTTGTTCGTTAGTTTAAAGATGCTCGACATATGTGAATTTTCACTTAATCTTCATTTCATTTGACACACATTATTTCTTCCATGCAAGGGGTTTGCATCATCTCTTGTATCACCATTTTTATTATTACGAATACCTTTGCACTTGCTAACTTAGCCAATGCATCTACACAATCATTCTCTACTTTAGGGATTCTTGTCAACTTGTACTTAAATTCTTTCAGCAAGCTTTCACCATGTAAGCATATTTGACTAATACCAATTCTTTTATTTTATAATCCTCTTTCACCTGGGTAATCACCAATTAAGAATTGCTTATGATTTTTATGAATCAAGCATCTACTATTAATGCTTCATATTCTGCTTAGTGTTGGTTGCCTTGAAATCAAATTTTAAAAAATATTCTAATACCAGGTCACCTAGTCCTTCTAAGATTATCCCTACCCTGCTACCTTTTCTATCTGACAAGCCATCAATATATAGGATCCAATCCTGGTCTTTTAATTTAACTTCTTCTACCTTTGTCATTTCAACTACAAAATCTATCAACGCTTACATATGAGCCCATATTCATAAAGTTCCACTGCTCATACCACAATTTGATAGGCAAGATTGGGGTCATGCAACACCTGCCTAATTGGGGTTCTGTTTGGATGATAACTTGATGGTTTTGGAAGGGTGGTTTCAATTATTCGAATTTTGACAACAATGCAAAAGCCAACTTTTCAATCTTTTGGTACCTTATTTCTTCTTCATGCAATGTTTGGCTTGTGAAATTGATTAGTTTCTATTCCCTCTCATATTTTCAGATGAGAACTAAACTTACTATCCATAAAGTTACCATTAGGTATAAGTATAAGGCTTTAATGGGCTTTGGTTGAGAAATATGGGTGGTGTGGTCAAATGCTTTTTTAATTCATTGAAATCCTTTTCACATTTGTCAATCTATTCAAAATTTTCAACATTTTTTTCGTAATTTAATGAAATAAGCATATTTGTCAACTGACCTGAACATGAAACAAATGAGGGTGGCGATTTCGCTATTCAATGCCTGAACTTCCTTTATACTTAATGGGCTTTTCATATTAATGATCACTTGGCACGTGGAGAGATTTGCCTTTATCCCTTGCTCAATTAGCATAAAACCCAGAAATTTTCCTACTTTGACCCTTAACGCATATTTCTTGGGGTTTAACCTCATTTAGTATTTTCTCAGGACGCCAATGTCTTTTTCAAATTTGTCAATGTTGCCCCATACTTTTTAACTTAGTTAACATGTCATCCACATGTATCTTTGTATTTCTTCCTATTTGCTCTCAGAAAATTTTATTCATCATTCTCTGGTACATCGCCCCTACTTTCTTGAGGCTGAACAACATTTCCTTGTAGCAATATATACATTCATAATTTATGAACACAGTTTGTCTTCATCCTTGGAGTGCATCCTCAGTTGATTATTGTCCTGTGAACACATCTCTAAAAGTCGGGATTTCAAACCCTGAGGTATTGTTTATCAGCTAATCAATATTTGACAGTGGATATGAATATTTTAGACATGCCTTGTTAAGGCCTAAGAAGCCAACACACATTATCCATCCTTTATTGGCCTTTTTGACAAGGATTATATTTGCTAGCCATTTTGTGTGTTGAACTTTTCTAATAAAGTTGACATTTAATAAATTTTTCTACTTCTTCCTTTATAAATTTTTGGCATGCAACACCAGGGTTCCTTTTCTTTTGCTGCACAAGCTTTGTACTAGGGTTGATTAATAGCTTGTGATAAACTATACTTGGATTAATCCTTAGCATATTTCTGGGAACCCTGTAAGGAGTTACGCCCAAGCATCCCACGTCGGCTAAGTCAGGATCCGGGGAAGGCCTTATAAGGGAGGAATGTCCTCTCCCACGTAGGCGCACTTTTGGGGTCAATGTGGCCT
>JANHAO010016523.1:0-14339 GCA_026873985.1 Saraca asoca
ATGAATCAGAAAGCCATAAGCTTAAGTCCTGAGCAAGCTTTGCAAAGCATGATGAATCACCAAAATCACGAAAGCCACCAAGGCAATCGAGGTCGTGGTGGACGAAGACAGGGACATCGAAGAGGTGGATATTCTAATTCTACCAACAAAGAAAAATCAAGTGACAGCAATTTTCAAAAGCAATGAGAAGGTCACAATGGAGCAAGTAACAAATCTAATGTTCAATGTATTAGATGCAAAAAATAAGGATATTATCCAAATGAGTGCTATACCAAGATATCGAATGAGTTTATGGAGCATGCAAATACTACAGATGTGGAAAAGAACCTTATGCTCGTATGTAAATCAAATGAGCCAGATACGGAATATACATATACATGGTATCTTGGTACTAGGTGTAATAATCACATGTGTGGAAGGAAAGAGCTTTTCTCATATCTGGATGAATCTATACATGGAAAAGTAAATTTCGAGAATAAATCCAAAATTTTCATTGTGGACAAAGGTGACATTAGCATTAAATCCAAAGATTTGTGCTAGGTCTTTGTTAGAACTTATTGAGTATTGGCCAGCTTTTTAAAAAAGGACACAAAATTGATATCTAAAATGGTGTTTGCATAATCAAAGGCAAAAATGGCAAAATGATTACAATAGTGTAGATGACAAAGAATCATAAGTTTCCTCTCACCTTGCAAACAAAAATATTGATGAACTTTTCAACGATTTTGAAAGATGAAGAATGGTTATGGCATCTTCGTTATGGTCACCTAAACTTCCATGGGCTAAAACTATTAGCTCAGAAAAAGATGTAATAGGCTTATTAGTAATTAAAGCTCCTAATTGATAATGTGTGGGGTCTATTCTTGGGAAACAATATAGAAACTTCTTTCCAGTTGGAAAAGCTAAAAGGGTTAGGCAACCTTTGGATTTAGTGCACACAAACATTTGTGGCCTAGTTAAGGTATGATGCGGGTTTTTTTGGAACTACACAAATAGGTTGATAAAACCTTAATGGACAAGCCCAACTGATAAAGACACAACTTAACTACAATTGAGGTTGCAGGAGCAAGGCATCAGGTCATCAAATGCAAACTCAAGTTGTTGGCCAACAAGGGTCAGACCAGTAACCTTAGATCATTAAAGACGAGGTCTAGCCCGCAACTCGAGCATGCCTTCCTAGCCATCAATTCAGAGAAGACCATACAATTACTTATTTAATAAGAATCCATTATCAACCGTTGTAACTAATTTATGATTCATTTTCATTATGGAATATATTGTAACACCCCAGTTACTATAAAAAGGGGGTTGAAATCATTGTAAAGGGGGAGGAAAAAACATATACTATTACTCTGCAAAGATACTTAGTAAAACATTGAGAAATACACAACTGTGGTCATAAGCCTCAATTTTGATCAAACCACATTAAAAAGTTCTTGGTGTCCCTTGTTCTTTCTTTCTTTCTGTCTTTTTCTTACAAATTTGCCTTCATAACTTGCAGTTTGGGGTGCCGGACTTAGGTTGATCGATTTCAAACATCAACATTTTGGCATTAGAAGGAGGGCCCCAAAACTACATTCTCTTTGATTTCTTGCTTAATTGCAATGACTAGAGGAAGAACCACTAGGAGTACAAATGCTGCCATTGACTAGCTTGAGGGTCATATGGAATAGTAGTGGGATATTTTACCAGTTAAAGGCCTAGTCCTTCCTGCGGTAGGCACTTCTACCACCCCCACCATAAGAATTGTCATTGACATGGGTCCATTGACCCTTCACCAGCCTGTTGCTTTTATTCCTAGGACTAACGAAGTGCAAGTATGGCACCACATCAGGAGGCACTTGAGAACACAGTGAGGGAGTTGGCTAATATGGTTGGGGCACTAACCCAAGCATAAACCCTAGGCGCACAAAAGCAGGTCAAGGTCGCTATGCATAAAAGAGTACTCTAGCAACCATGGGAAGGGGCTCAAGAAGAGAGGCCAACTAGAATACTTCAGTGTACTAGTTCAGCTCACTTTTCTAACTTACAAACAAAATTGAAGGTCTGCCAAGCTCGTAAGTAGAAAAGACTTAGAACCTCAGGTTATAGCTCCCATGACTAGGGAGGTGCAAGGAGCCATCAATTTAAGGCACATGACCTGATGGTTGAAAAGCTACTCCAGAAGGTAAAGTAGTTAGAAGAGCACCCCTGGACTCAAGATTGTCGAGATCGCTATGAGAAGAGGACACCATTTACTAAAGAGATCAAGACAGAGCCTCTCCCTTGCAAGTTTAAAATCCCCACAATCCCATATTACAATGGGGATAGTGACCCATATGACCACCTGGACGTATTTAATGTCAAGATGGATCTTCAGACAACCAATCCACTGGTCAAATGCCACTTATTCCCAGCCACCCTTGGAGACATACCTCAAACATAGCTCTGAAGTCTCCCAGCTCATAGCATTTATAGTTGGAAAGAATGCCAGAGGAGATTCATCAACCAATATAAGGAGCTAAAAAGGTAATTCACACCATCCTGCCACCTCGTGACAGTCTTTCATCAAAAATATGAATCACTGAAAGACTACATCACTTGATTCAAGCGTGAAGTTAATAATGTAGAGAATCCCTTGGATGAAAGCATCCTAACAAAGATCTTAGCAAGACTTCACAAGGACAGAAACTGTACAAGAGTATATACAAGTCTCCAGTGAAGGACTTGGGTGAATTCTATGAGTAAGCTGCTAAGGAAATCAAGTGGGATGAGACCTTTGGCCCAAAAAAGTCCAAAAGACAAACAACTCTAACCAGAATAAGATGAGCAATGTCAGGAATAAGGAAAGTTAGAAGCATGGCTCCAAGAATTAGGTTGCAAAGAAGGCCAAAAATGAGCAATCTCAGTAACCCCAGCACTTCTAATTTTTTAAATATTATTCAAATATTAATAAAAATACCCAAATTTGTCTTTAAGTTGTTATGTTTACTAATTTTTGAACAAATTTTTAGGAAGTTTCAAGTTTGGACTAAAAACTTGGTGATCTCGTATTGTGCCTTATTCTTCTTGGGGCTTGAGAGGCCAATAACTAGATGCTAGATCCCAACTGGGACGGCCCATTCATCTTCAAGGAAGACTTGGAAAATGGAGCTTAACAAATATGAATAAGGCTGAAGTTCCCTGAGTCTAGAGTACTGGACATTTGCTCGCCCTTTTAAATCCTAATCATACAAGAAGCGAGCTATTCAACTTGACTAATGTTTGTTAAATTATGATTTGCTAGCTCAAGTATCATGTACAACCTACCGAGCATTTAACCTGATAAATATACATTGTCTAGCTAGACAAATATACATTGTCATGGTCAACTTGACAAATATACATTGTCATAGCAACTAAACAAACATACATTATCTTGCTTGATAAATATACATTGTCATGGTGTGCTAGCTGAGGTGCATCCATGCAACTTAACTGGATACTTGATTTGTGCCAGCTGAGGTGCATCTATGTGACCCACCTGGGCACTCAACTTATACCAGCTAAGATGTATCCGTGTGACCTATTTGGACACTCAAACTCGTGCTAGTTGAGGCATGGCTTTCATGCGACCTACTTGGGCATCCGACTCGTGCTAGTTGAAGCACATCCATATGACCTACTTGGGCACTTGAACTCATGCTAGCTGAGGCACAGCTTTCAAGTGACCTACCTGGGCACTCGACTCATACTAGCTGAAGTGCATCCATGTGACATCCGTGCGACTTACCTGGGCACTCAACTCCTGCTAATTGAAGCCCATCCATACAACCTACCTGAGCACTCAACTTGTGCTAGCCGAGGTGCATCCATATAACCTACCGAGGCACTTGATTCATGCTAGCTGATGCACATCTGTACGACCTACTTGGGCATTCAACTCATGCTAGCTAAGGTGCATCTATACGACCTACCTCAGCACTCGAACTCGTACTAGCTGAGGCACAACTTTCATGCAACCTACCTGAGCACTCAGACAAATTACGTCATGATTTACAAACTGAGGTGCAACCTACTTGGACAATTCATTGTTAGTTGAGGTGTGGCCTACTGGACATTCATCTTGATGAATAATCTTTAAAGTCATGGTTTGCTAGTTAAGGTCTATCGACCTACTGGGCATTCATTTTAACTAATGCTTATTAAGTCATGATTTGTAGGAACTCATTCATGTCAACCTACATATTATCATCTGCAATCTACTGAACATCTAACAAGGTAAACTTGGAAAAGTAAGAAAATTATAAAAAATTCATTGAAAATCTCGCTCAATAAGGTGAATGTACATATGGAGGTTCAAAAATACATATCAAAATAAGCCTATAGATATCACAGCCCCAGAGGAAGGCTGGCTCTTAGAAGCTAAACTCTGGTGGGCTAGAGAATCAACATATAGGGCAAGCAAGTCATCCGTCATCAACTAGGCTGCTTGCAAGCTTCTTCTTATCCTCCTCCTAAGATAAAAGCTCATCTTTTGGCTTTGTTACCCCTAGTGCACTCTAAGAAACCAAACGGTCAAGTTACCTTGCAAAGAAGCAAAAGAACCAAGGAGAAAGAATCGAACTCATCAGTATCACCATGAGGGAATAACACAAGATCTGTACAAAACTTCCAGGATCCTCAAAGATGAATTGTCCATGAGAATTCCCTATGCAGTAGGTCATACACACCTCACATCACCATACCTAAGACCCAAACCATTAAAAACATGGGGGCTCGACTAATGAGCCCATCAGGTCATTAAGCCCCGGGAGACAAGAAAGCAAAGAACGGCAACAACTATTTGAAAAACAAGCAAAAAATAGAGCGCTGGATTTCAAAAGTAATAGGGGAAAAAGTGTTTTTCTCAATTTATATAACTCAAGTGGCCTCACTATTAGATCATGAGACTAAATAACTACCCTCGATCTAATGGTCCAGCAAATAACAAGGCTCAGTTATTGCCACACTGATGGCTATGAGAAGAAGCATGCATTAAATGTGATAAAAATGGTACGGGTTAGCATAGAATGAAATAAAAGACCAAACAACAGCATGATAGATCATAATTGACAGCTTTTTACCAGCAAACTACTACTCCTAATCCATAGATTGCACTAAGAGTTAAGGGCTAATGTTGTGGGTATTTTTAGAACCACACAAATAAGCTAATAAAAGCTTAATGGACAAGCCTAACTGATAAAGGCGTAGCTCAACCAAGATTGAGGTCATGGGAACAAGGCATCAGGTAGTCAAATGTGAACTCAGGCCACTGGCCAACAAATGTCAAACCAATAACCTCAGGTCATTAAGGATGGGGTTTAGGCCGCAACTCGAAGCATACCCTGCCATCCATCAATTCAGAGAAGACTATACAATTGCTTATTTAATAGGAATCCGTTATCAACTGTTGTAACTAATTTATGATTCATTTCCATTATAGAATATATTGTAACACCTCAGCTACTATAAAAAAGGGGTTGAAATCATTATAAAGGGGGAGGAAAAAATATATACTATTGTTCTACCAGAATACTCAGCAAAAAGACTAAGAAATAAATAATCATAGACGTAAGCCTCGATTTTGGCCGAACTACGTTGAAAAGCTCTTAGTGTCCCATGTTCTTTCTCTCTTTCTCTCTTTTCTATGCAAATTTGCCTTCACAACTTGTAGTTTGGGGCACCGAACTTAGGTTAACCAATTTTAGACGCCAACAAGGTAGAACCACTTAGACATAAAAGGTACATTTTAATCAGAGGCCTTTGAGAAATTTAAAGAATTTAAGACTTTTGTAGAAAAATAAAGTGGTTGTTATGTAAAAATTTTGAGATTTGATAGAGAAAAAGAGTACACTTCAAATGAATTTTCAAATTTCTACAAAAGCTAAGGGATCTAACATCAGTTGACAGCTAGTTATACACCTCAGTAGAATGGCATAATTGAAAGAAAAAATAGAACAATTTTTGAAATGGTCGAGAGCTTATTGAAAGCTTAAACTCTGCAAAAGCCTTTTTAGGTGGAAGCTATTACTTGTATTGTATTTTTCTTAAACTAGTGTCCCACAAAAGGCATTCTTGGAAAAACCCCAAAAGAAGCTTGGAATGATAATAAGTCAAAAGTCTCTTTTTTGCATGTATTTGGGTGTCTTGCATATTCATATATTCCATCTGAGCAAAAAAAGAAACCGGATGACAAAAGCCAAAAATGCATTTTCATTGGCTACAGTGAAGTGATTAAGGGTTACAAATTATACAATCCTATAACAAAAGAAATGATTGTGAGTAGAGATGTTCAGTTTATTGGAAATGAAGCATGGGAATGGAATCAACAAGATGAACAATAAGAAGGTGTTATCATAGAAGATGAACCAAAGTCAATAGAAACAGAAAGATTTTCACTTGATAGTTCATTCCCTAGAAACTTTTCTCCACCAATAGTAGATAGAATTTTCACACACACTGAGCACACAATGGCTCAATGCTAAACAGTAGCTTAGAGATGAAGCAATGATACTAATAACTCAAATCACATAATATTCCAGCATGAAACTTATTGGAAATAATAAAACAATACTAGTTAAAACGAAACTAAGAACATAGTTATTACATATGAACAGGCAATAAGATTTCAATGATAAAGTAATCACACAGGTTGTTTAAACTATCAAATGATCCAAAACGGAGCTGGTTGACCAGACTATACTGAGACTGGTCAAAACAAAGTTTGAACATATCAAACACACAAGTTTTAACACTCCTTCTCAGATAATCAATTAGCAAATAACAATAGCTTAGAAATAAACACGTATAAGATCACATAGCGAAGAAGAGGGAAGCAAAGTGACATAATCGCTTGCCACCATTATTACAGGTCAATGCAAATGTTGATATCTATAATCTATTTGCCCTCAATCAGGACAGATAAGGGGAAATTGTAACTATTATCTAAACTTTTTAACCTCGTACTTTCTAACTCTAAACTGTTCATATCATTTCTTCTTGTTGTAATCAATTTTAGATTCACAAATTATCAGGTCCTCATCTGGACCTTGATGAACTATATAATTAAGAGACATTTAATCAATTCTATCATCAGAGTAAAACAGTTTTGGGTTACACTCCTTCACGTGTAACCCTAACAGTGTAACTTTCAGAATTTCAGATTTTCCATGTTTGTACTATGAAGGAACATCTGTCAGAAATTCCTGAAAATCATTCTAAAGATATATATATTTCTTAATCATTTAAGATATCTCATATAGAGTTTGGAACAAATTTTCTTTCAATAGCATTTTCATTTACATTTTCTATGTCACTATGCTTAGAACTTTTAGAACAATTGAGACAATGTTGCCTCAGTTCCATAACTGTAAACAGTATATCATATTTCATTTATGGACCTTCAGAATAGATGTTAGAATAGCTTTTTATTCAATAACAGTTTCTTACTTGTTTTCTTTTTTCATCACCTTTGGAGCTTTCAAAAAATGTATCATACCTCACAATCAAAGGACACATATCATATGGAATCACAATACACATTTAAGTAGGAGTAGGGAATTTAGAAATTGTGGAAACTATTATACTACTAATACGTTCATAGTATAGGAATGAACACATACCTATTCATGTGTTACACTCGTAAGCACACTAACATGAACCAAGTGCACTTATCCTGTATTGACAGTTAAACACTTGTGTCATATCACATCATACACATATCCCTAAACCAGGCTCTGATACCATCTTTGTCACAACCTATCCTGGGATACGTGATTGGCATAGAAGGTCACCCATAGGAAACCTCCTACAAGCCTAATAGAATATGATATTCAATAACTAATTATTTCACTAATGTTCATTTATAACCATTTTTATTTTCTATTGATAATTTGATAGAATTTCCCTATAATCTGGTCACCCAAGCTCATGGCCTTCACAGAAACACAAAATGGGCTACATGCCCAACAAAGCATATGCAGTAGCAGATCAAATACGCAGTGGTCTAGACTAGACATTCATTCTACTGAGCATCCAGAACACAAACTAATACAACCCATAATTCTATCTTTCCAATTTCTATCTAGATGTTTTTACTATTTTTATACCTTTTATTTCTGTTGAAGGGAGTCTTGAAAATTTAGTGAGCGAGTAGTCCTATCAAAAATTGAAATTTGATTTACAAATTGATTGTCAAAAACCTATTAGAAAAACATATATTTTGAAACTAAATATTTTTGTTAAAAGGAAATCCCCATTAGAACAGGACTTTTCTGAAAAGAAAAAAAAAAAAACCTTTCACAATTCTCTTGTGACAAAAAATAGGTATCTCTTAAAAATAACTCCTTCATAAATTCAAAATTTATGTATCAAATAGAACATTTCAAAACGTATTTCTTTTTCTTTAAAAATAGATACCGGTTGGATTCAGATAATTTCAATAGGCAACCAAAACCAATTAGAACCCTCCATGTCTAACTAATCACACCAACAAAATATATTTATCATATTACACCCTCCCCCTTATCGCTCCAATCGCACCAAATGGTCACAAATGCACCTGAGGATTTCCTGGGATTTTTCAATGGTTCCGGACCCAAAGGAATCTAATAGGGAACCAGAACACATGTTATTCCCAAATCCACCAATCATACTAATCAGACATTTTGTCTAATTACATATCTCCCCCTTATTTCTCCTACAGTACAGAACAAAGATGCACAAGTGCACTTATGAGTTGCCAGAGAGCTATCAATGGATCCTTAATTAAATAGATATTCATATTTTCACAATTTTAGTAAAAAATTATTTAGACAATTACTTCAACCTCGGATGTACCCAGAATAGAACATTTCATCATTGGGTACATCTAATTCAGAACACAGTTCGTAAAAATCCAGATAAATTACACAACTTGTAGAATAACAAGACAATTTATTTCAAGATCAAGTATTTAACGTAACTCTTCTATTGTTAAAACATATTTTAAATACAAATATTACCTCAGAATAAATTATCATCGGTAGCCAAATTATTCAAAAATCATAACATAATATTCAACAAAATCACTTTTCAATGCAAAATGAAATTTGCAAGGATGAGACTATTCACTCACAACCATTTCACAGAACTCACAGAATTCGAACCATTACGAACTCTATAATTTATCAGGAATGCCTCAGAACTAAATTTACAACAAGATTTTTCAATTTCATCAACAATACATTTTCAAGCTTATATACAAATTTCTAGACAACTCACAATCAAAGTGCTATAGAATAAAACTAATGATCTAGGATTACTCAGCGTATTCTGAAGCTGCACCCCTCAACTCACCACCAGCCAGAATGCCATCGGTGACCTAAAAGTCATGGCTGGCCGAACCAGTTGGAGATAAAGGAAAAGTAGAACTTAGCCAGGAAAAGGAAGAAAGAGCTGGCCGATGTTAGCCAGATGAAGAGGTGGCTTGCAGGACATTGAACAAAGAAGAAAAATGCCAGTGAAAGCTGTTAGTCCACCAGAGCTAACACGACACAAGGAGAAGCTTTGGAATAGTAAGGCCAATCAAAGTTGAAGAAGGAGCACTGCATGCTACCAAAGCTTGCCAGAGTGGCCGGAAGAATGCCGGCTCAATGATGGACTCCAAAAAGTTCTGGAAGAGGCCGAAAAAAACCCAAAAATGGCTGAAGAGAATAAGGAGGCCATAGGAGAAGAAGAGGGCCAGTTGGAAGAGGCACTGACTGGTCTGGGGTGCCCCCTTATTTATATTTAAATTTATTTTTATATTTTACATTTGGACCCCCAAGGTTTGCATCGCCTTACATTAGGGCCCAATACTGTTGTGCCGGCTTAACAAAGGCCCAGCTTCCATAATTTTTTTTTTCAATTTAGTCCCCTACAGGACTTTCCAATTTAGTCCTTCTCACATTTTTTTTCTAGTGTTTCTGATCTCTATGCTCACTTTATCCCACACAAATCGATTGTTGAGTGTCAAAATAACTCACACCTAAAGGAACATAATTTTGAAAAACAAGAAAGCTTATTTGATGCGTATCACAAGAAATCAAGATGTTCTACTAGCTCTAGTGAGAAGTTCCATCAAACACTTGGTGGTTAGATGGAAGTGCAATCATTTGCATTATAATTTATTGTAAGCATTAAGAAACAAGAGGAAGCCAAGTGATCAAAGTTGATAGTTAGATTGGAAATAGTGGAAAAGTACAAGATGAACATGTAAAAGTAGTTATTGTTTGGAAACTAGAGAGTTAGTCAGTTAAATATTATAGTTGGATACAAAAAGGTTACAATTAATGTGGGATCCTTAATGTTGTGGAATAGGTGTTTAGGTGATATTTCCATAAAAGCATAGCTTGATTGATAAAAGAAAAGATTCTTTATAACTTAGACTTATCTTTTTTTTATGTGTGTATTGATTGCATGAAGGGAGATACTCCCTACTAGAATTGGTGGACTAGAAGGTTGAATGTTCTGGAGTTAATTCACAATAATGTAAGTAAATTGACTATGTTAAGCACTATGAATGGATACTAATTTTTCTTCTTCATTAGTGATTGATCAATTTTTTGTTAGGTGGAAATATCCACTAAAAAGTTGGAACCCTTATTATAAAGTTGAGATTAAACTAAAAAATGACAAGAAAATCAAATGTGTTAGTTCTAATAAAGGTGGTGAGTGTTATAGAGATATGATAAACTAATATAAATTCTAATTCTTTAGTAAGATATCTCCAAGATTGTGAATTTTTTAGGCTAACAACCTTATGCCTAGAATGCTTGAATAGAACTGGATCATAAGAAGGTGGAATCACATACTTATGAATATGATCGGATGCATGTTAGCATATTTAATTTTACTAGACTTTGTATAGGGTGATGCTTTAAAGACTGCGATATATAGTGTAAATCAATTCCTTAGTAAGTTTGCATTTAAAACCTCATATAATTTGCTATATGGGGAAAAGCCTAGTCTTAGCCATATGATCTATTTATTAAATAATTTGATCTGAAGACTATATTGATGGTAACTTTGTTAGACATTGTAACAGCTATAAAAGTGGAGAATTTTACTATCCGACCCAAACTAACAGGATAATTGAAGCACCTCATTTTGTTTATTTTGAGAATTAGTCAGATAGTGAGAGTTAGAAACCATGAAACATCTCTCTTAGAGAGATACAATTTGTTATTCTATTAGCATCTTTACTGGTTGAGAATAAACCAAATAGATCTAGAAGATGATCCAATATAACATACGATAAAATCAATTGTGGAAATTGGAAAGCTTCATGTTTCGTTAGTTGTAGAAAAGAACTAAGTCTTGTGAATAAAATACCCTTAAGGAAATCTCAAATGGTTTATAAACTAGATATTACTCATAACTACGTGATATACCTAGAGGAGCACAAACTTGACATTAATGATGGATTATTTTAATGATCCATAATAATATATGAGATTATATAGAGTTACCTAATGGTTGCAGGTTTATTAAATGCAAGAAGGTCTATAAGACCAAAATGGATACTCAATGGGTGATTGAGAGGTACAAGGCCATATAGGTGACAAAGGCCACATTAAGAAAGAAGGTTTTGATTGTAAAATATTTTCTTATCTATTTTAATTAAAGACTTGTTTCAAGTTGTTTGGCATTGGTTTTGACCCGGAGCTTTACCAAATGCATAATGGCCTTATTGAATTGTAATTAGCCCAAAATTATTTGTGTGAACTAACCACATGATTTCCAAGAAAAGAGTAAAGAACTCTTAGTGTATAAATTGAAAAGATTCATAAATATAATTTGAATAAAATGTCTAAATAATAGTATCTTAAGATTATTGAGATTATTGTTTCTCTTAGGCTCGCGGAGAATAATGCAGACTGTGTGTTTGTTTTAAGTTAGGTACAGGAATATTTGTGATCATAGTCTTATGTAAATGATATTTTCCTTGAGAATAATATTATGAGCCCTATGATTGAGATAAAGAATATACTATCTATACATTTTTTATGCAAAGACCTTAATGATGCCTCTTTCATGTGGAGCATATGGATCCATAATGATAGATCCCGGGGTCTTTTTGACTTGTTTCAAAGAATATATGTTAACAAAATGCTTAAAAGGTTCAATATGTTATATGTTCTTTCCAAGTATTGCACCCTTCTAAAGGGGTATGATTTTTTCTAAAGCTCAATGTCCTCAAAATAATGTAAAGATTAAAATGGGTCTTGCGTGCTTCCATTATTAGTAGCCTATTGTATGCTCAAGTATGTACACATCTTAATATTATTATTAGTTTAGTGTACTAGTTAGAAATATTGGACAGTTATGAAGAAAGTTATGGAATACCTATAAGGTACAAATAATCTTTGATATCACTATGGTGATCTAATTGTTACAAGTTACTTTAACTTTGATTTTGTGAATTATCTAGATGACATGATGTTAATATCTAGAAACATCTTTATGATGATAGGAGGAGCTATACCATGGAAACTATCGAGCAGTTAATTACAACAACTTTTAATATGGAGGCAAAATATGCCACATGTTGTGAAGCCACTTGTGGAGCTATTTGGTTATGGAATGTAATATCTAGATTCAAAGTTGTCAAGAGTGTATATAAGACATTAGCCATATGTTGCGACAATGTTGCCATAATAAAATTTTCTTAAAATAATAATGAAAGTATTGCTTGTATAAGTATTTTGATATTGATACACAAGTATTATACTTGTTGTCACGGATTGTATGCTTGATTGCTTGTAGATCCATTAATCAAAGGCTCAGGTGTACAAATTGCTCGCAAACAAAGTGACTAGAATGAGTTTGGTTAAACTTTTTTATGTTTAGAGTTAGTGGGAGTTTCATGTTTCTAATTGAAATATTGTTATCTCGAACTTAGTAAAAATTCATAATGAAATATTTATGTTTTGCCATATACTATTTTTGTGCAGATTATCTGATTATGACATGTTATTGGAGATATTTAGACCCTATCTCACTACCATGTTGAGAATATTAATTCTTATTTGGCATCTTAGGCAGATGCATGGACCATTTCGTAAAGATATATATATGATCACATTTTGATATGTATATTTGGTTTCTTACACATTACATATTATGTTTCGATCATTGAAACATAAGTATTCAAGATATGTATGACATAAAAATCCCTGTCAGATATGAAAATTTACATTATTGGGTACTTATGCTTGACCTATAGTCGTAATGGTGTCATTGTTGTTGTTGACATTCATCGTTGTAGCCACATATTGTGATCCAATTTCTTGTTTATTAGATTATGTTGTCCAAGTATGAGATTATTAGAATTTTCCTATATGAACTACCATAGTTTAATAAAATATACATTGGATTGAACAAATGCAATAACAACTAATTATTATATGTCAATTAATTATATGATCTAGTTATTGGACTTATAATGACACCTAGGTTATTAATGGACTTTAGTTGTGTGAATCTTATCACTGGGTTAATAATGATGGGCCAGTTGGCCTAGTAGGATTACAACAAAGTAGATCCCTACTTATACCCTACTAGAGCTGTAATTGTCCTATTGAGACTTTAGATATAATTTTTTCTCCTTTTTTTTTTCTGCTAGGATTATAAGGAACGAACCTGTTAAGGAATGTTTTGTTATCATGAATTCTCACGTAATATCAGGTATAATTTTATTATTATTAATTAAATTTATATGTACAAATCTAATGCATTATAGCATGATTTAATAGATCTGTTGATTTGACTATCATGATCTGTCTTATTTATTTATTTTCAACAATAATTGCTCTTAAACCCATATTCCAAATATATTAAAAAATATTTTATCATATATATACTTTGATTCTTAATAATCTTATTAAGAAAAAAGAAACACCGGTTGTGGGACAATCCTACTGGAGGCTACAAATAACTTGATTAAGAAAATTATATTTCTTGCCCTCCTTTTTTTTTCTTTTAACTTTCTGTTACACGATGGAAACACGAACTAAGGAGTGGAGAAGTACCACTTGTCTTAGTGCCAAGCCTGAATGTACATAATTAAAGATTGTCCGCAAAGGAGTAAGGTTAATCTCCATATCCTTAGAAATAACTCCAACCCAATATTGGTGATCAGGAAGACCCTTCAAAGAGAAGTTGTCTCTGTCCAAGCAACAGAACCAAGCTTCTATCGCGACATATTGAGCTTTGATAAACACCAGCAGAGATGAGAATTCCATTCTTGAAAACCACAGATCTACATCTACAGTGAGTATATTTTCTTCCATTAGCCTTGGTTTTTTGTACTTGTAGGA
>JANHAO010016524.1:0-14336 GCA_026873985.1 Saraca asoca
TGCAAGCTGATGCCACATTGCCTGCTTCTTTGCGTAGAAATTACAGGAATGTTTTCCATGCACTTTATCGAATTTATGCAGAAGAGGGGGCATTTGCATTATGCAGAGGTGCATGTCCTCAGGTAGCAAGACAATTTGCTTTGCACACGGCACAAGGGGTGATATTTTTGCCTACTATTAAGTTTTTCAAGAATTGGAAGCATGGTGACGCGCATGTCATGAGTACTAAAGCTGCTGTACTTAGTAAGTAATCAATTACAGTTTTTGACAACAAACTTTACCATTCATAACTTTATGTGTCAAGGATTTTATGTTGAAATATTGGTTTTATATTTCCTAGTTGTCTATAGCTATAAGTAATGGGATTTTTGGATCGGTTTTTACCATTCATAGCTAATCTCTTTTTTTTTTTCTTTTTTTCACATTTTGTATAGGTGCAACTATTGTTGCAGGAGTTTGTGGATCAGTTTGTAGTTTGCCATTTGCTATGTTAAGACTCAGGTTCAAGCAATGCAACCTAATGCTGAAGGAAAATATCCATACACTGGCTCTATAGATTGTGCTATCAAAACCTTCAAATCAGGAGGTCTATTCAAATTTTACCCTGGGCTCTCCATGTATTGTCTTAGTATGGCTCCCCAAGTCATGGTAAACCCTTCAATTGCACCTTGTTAATTTATAGTTTTTTTTTTTTAATTTCTTATTTCATTATCAGTTTCAAATGACAAATTTTTACTGGTGAAGTTGGGTATCAAAACTATTTTCTGACATTAAATGTTCACTTATACAGTTGATTTGGGTTATCAGCGAGTACATTCTAAAGATGGAGAGATTTTGGAAGTCATAGCATATTTTAGATTTTCTCACTCTATTTTTATATATGCAAATATGGCTGTGAATAAATGAGATAGTATAAGACGAGATAATATGAGAAGTAATATATGTTTATTTTAAATAATTGGTGGTATTTTAATTCTATTTATAATATGTGTGCATGTATAGACGAGATAGTATGAGTAGTATATACTCTTTGATTTAAATGAATTATGACCATTAGATTTATATTAGTAATATTTTATTACACATATTTCTATTTGCAATGTTGTATTTAGATACCATCTCTTTAGTTTGATTATAATTTTTTTTTTAATTTTATTTTGTAAAATGATTCATTTTTTCAGTTCATCTTCTTCTGTTTTTCTCTTGTACTCGTTCCTTCTCTGTCTAGTAGATACACACAAAATCATTTCTTGCAATAGTATATATTAAAATATCTTTAGCATTAATATCCTGTTCTTAACAATTGTATTAACAAAATTTAGCATGAAGTTGTAATTTACTTGAACAAGGCCTCTTAACAAATATTTACGGAGTGATTAAGCGATTTCATGAATCAAGAAAGTTTTTAAAGCTTCAAATAGAGTACTGGAAACGTGTCCAGTAAAATTATACAATCATGGTTATGCACAAAGGAGATGAAAATCATTAAAGCAAGATCCAACGAAGTTATAAATTCAATTTAGTACTAAATGGATTGATTAAAGATACTAGAGAAAAACATTGATTTATAATTTTTATGATACAATTATACTTAAAAATTAATGATTGAACAATATAAAAATGATAGATTAAAGGTTTTTACAATTGAAAAACTTTTCATTTACATGCTTGCGCTTTGTGACAACCTAGTTGCTTAAGAGAGTTTGCAGGCCTAAATAAAGTGTAGGACTGATTGGATATGTGTTTCGGGTCAGACCAATGACTTAGACTTGACCCAATCAATCAATCGATTTCAAGGGGGTATTCGATCACTTGGAGACCACTGATCGATCATTTATGACCCATTGACAAGCCGCCTCCAATAACGTATAAAGGCTAAGCAGCTTTCAATATGAAGCACAATCCAATTTTACTTCAATGTAGCTCTAAAAAAGGAAAAAATATTATGAAATGGGATTTGATTTATGCTCATATAGGGATGTGGATTTAAGATAAAGTTTTTTACTTAAAAAACTTATAATTAATTTTCAAATAATTAATAATACATTTTACATTTGGTAATGTGTTTTGATAATTAATTATATATGATCTATTTTTATTGAGATAATACATAAAAAAATTTTCTTTTAATATTAAATTATTGAAAAAGATAATAAAATAAAAGAAAGAAAAAAGAGATTATGTTATTATTATTGGAGTATGAACAATGAAGAGAAAAGTAAAAAAAAGTGAAATTAATATAAATATAAATCTGAACTTTTCTTTCATAATCCCGATTAAAATAAATACTATCAAAAGTAGCTTTGTTTCATTGAACTTTGTTAACGTCGGATTTTAGTTAGCACTCCAAACTCTGGTCAACGGGGGATTCTTTGGGATCCCTGACCTGTTCTAACTAGATTGATGTGTGTGTGCCCTAGTTGATTGACTGAGTTAGCAAGAGAAGAGAAGAGATAGGAGAGAAGACACAAGGTTTTTTATGTGGTTCAGCTAAATCCAGATTCACTGGACCCTACGTCCACGGTAGAGGTTTTTCTATTATGATTATTCAGAATCATTCTCTTGGTTCTCCTTTCGGCCCCACTCCCTCTTGCTAACAATACCATCTTATTTATAGAGGAAGGATGGGCTCTGATCATTAATTACAAGCTACAGTTAGGTCACATCAAATAAATAAGTATGGGTGGTAAAAAGACTCCTTTCAGTTCATAGGCTGCGAAAGCAGGCCTTCTTAGGCCGACATATGGGTTTGTAGTTGTCCTTGCGTCAGGCATGATGTTATGTTGTCCCAAGCGAGGGGTTTCACAGTTTCAGAGTAGTAGCGAGAGTCGCTGGGAGAAGGGCGCGAGTATAGCGGTCGCGGGGTTGTTTCTCGAACCCAACGCTTGCAAAGTCGTGCTATCGTCGGAAGATGACCCCTCGAACCATGGTCAAGCGAGCGCTCAAGATTTCTACTGCTGTCACCGTTTCGGTGTTTAAAGACTTCTTGCGAGGGCTCACCTTCGTCATTTCCATGGACTCGTCCTCATGGAGTCACGTTTTTCAGCATACAACACAAGCCCCCCAACTCTCAGTGCGCGCAGCGGACTAGGAGTTTAGTGACCCTTGGATTTTTGTCAAACGCATTGTTTCTAGAATGGGCTTTTAACTTACCCATGCCTTTGTGGTCTCCAAAGCAAAATTTGCGCCTTTTCCTAAGGCTATTAATTCGGGTAGTTGAGGAGGGATGAATCTGGACATGTCAGTGGCTTGCCCCCAACTCTATTTAAAGAGGAGGTCCCTTCTTCTTTTGCCTCACAACAAATCATGGATTATCCAGATAAACCATCTTTGAAATCTTGGCTCTCTGTTGAGGCGTATATGGTCTGCTGTATATGTGACTCAAAGGAATCGATTCTCTCTGTGATGTGGGAAAATCTTATATATATATACCGGATTGCGTCCCTCCGGCTCCGCCGTGAAGTAGCTTCCTAGCCGACTATGCTCCTGAGAGGTCCTGGCGAGGTTTCCTTCAGGAGGTGTAGGTGGTCAAGAGTTTATGAGGTGCAGCACCATCGTTGATTATGCATTTGAAGGAAAAATATCAGCGGGCTGCCTTCAAAATGTGGCCATCCACGATCGACCTTCCCCTTCTTCTTCTTCCTTCTTCTTCTCTTTTTTTCTTTTTCTTTTGTACTTCTAGATCCCGTAGTACTTCTCTTACTTTGTACTCAGAGTTTTCTGATGTAAATGTGCCTCGCTGAGGTCTTTTAATGAATAAAATTGTCTCATTTCCACTTCGCACTTATTTTTCTTGACTCGCGCTTATCTGCAAAAATAGAGTATAATCATAAATAATCTCTATAAAAACAGAGTATAATCATAAATAATCTCTATAAAAATAGAGTATAATCATAAATAATCATAAACGTTTCTCCGCCACAAGTGAGCTGTGACTTTCCACTGTGCAATCTTTACAAGGTCGATGCGCATGAAAGTTGCGACTTTATTTTAATTACATGAGAGCTGCGAATTAAAAAAAAAAGGGTGAGCGATCTCATGCTCAATAGTGCGCAGGAGAACTGTGACTTTGCTGGGTGGCCGATCTCATAGCCAGGGCGATCTCGGATCATGTGCCCAGGGGGTGACCAATCTTGTGGTCGGGGCGATCTTGTGCCCCAAGAGGTATTTTACAGCATCCTCTCAGCTCTGGGGTGACCGATCTTGTGGTCGGGGCGATCTTGTGCCCAAGAGGTAGTTTTATAGCGTCCTCTCCGCCTCAGTGAGTGCAAGACTCAGCTGGCAAGATATTTTTAAGCGTCTTCACGCTTCAGTGAGCACGTCTGCCACGCTGGCCCGTCAACAAGCCCACAGCTCAACTGGCCGGTTGAGTTTGATTCACAGCGTCTCCACACCCCAACGAGCATATCTACTACGTCGGCTAGTCAGCAAGCCCACAGCTCAACTGGCTAGGTGAGTTTTATTTCAAAGCGTATCCACGCCTCAGTGAGCGCGTAGCTACACCAGCTAGTCAACAAGCCCTCAGCTTAACTGGATAGGTGAGTTTTATTTCAAAACGTCTCCATGCCTCAACGAGCGCACAGCTACGCCGGCTAGTCAGCAAGCCCTCAGCTCAACTGGCTAGGTGAGTTTTATTGAGTTTTATTTCAAAGCGTCTCCACACCTCAGCGAGTGCGCTAGTCAACAAGCCCTCAGCTCAACTGTTTAGGAGAGAACTCGCCAATTTTCCTCCAGATTACGCCCTGGGGAAACATCGAGTAATAAATTAGAGTGCTCCCGCCTTTGCCTTTCACGAGGCTTGTGATAGGTTGCCATCGCATAAGTGACATATGTTATCTAATTAAAAAGAGATCTTATATAGTTCGCAAATTCAGGCATTGCTACAATTTTATAGAATTAATAGAAGTTAAAAGATAGTCCTGATAGTAGGGGATTGCTCTCTTTCAGCCCTGTGATGCTGGGATCCATGCTGCTGTTTGGAAGGCCATAGGACGTAGTCGTGTAGGCGCCCCTTCTTGATGAGATCCTCAATAGTGTCTCGTAGTGCCCAGCACCCTGAGATGACATGCCCGAACTCGTTATGGTATGCACAGAACTTTCCTCAATTGATCTTGGACCTGCCGGACATCCTCAAAGGTGGAGGCTGTCCGAAATCTTCCCGGTTCCTCTCTATTGCAAAAATTTTATCTTGAGCATCTGACAAAATACTGTAAGTGTTGTGCCAGGCCTGGAACGAGGGTCCCTCACTCCTTCCTGTCTTGGCGAGTCGATGCTCGGGGTTATCGTTCCCGCTCTCACAGTTGCCTCTTTTCTTACCCGACCCAGGCTTCCTGCCTTGGGGCCTTAAGAGCCGAGGGTTTCGTCCCATCTGACTTGCTTCGTGGCTCGTTCGTAAAGCTCTCCCAGAGTACTCACTGGGTACTTGTATAAACTTTTAAATAACTTCCCATCCCTATGGAGTCCCACGGAGATGGCGGTTAAAACGGCTTCGTCCGAGGTCTTTTCGACATTGTTGACCTCGCACCTGAAGTGGGTAAGATAATCTTTTAGCACCTTGTGCCTGCCCTAGAAGATGGTAGCAAGATGACATGAGGCACAAGCTACCTTCTCAGCACCTGATACTGGTTCACAAACTTTTGCTGACACTTTGCCCAGCTGCTAATACTGTGAACTGGGAGACTCTTGAACCATGCATGGTCCATCTCCCCCACGGTAGCAGGGAAAATACGGCACTTGACCAAAGAGCTACAAGCCTGAAGATCCATCTGGATATTAAATGAGTACAGATGGCTGCACAGGTCCATCTCTCCATCATACAGTGGAATGGCTGAGACTTTTAGTTTATACGGTAGAGCTTTTCCCATGATCTCCCTAGAAAAAGGGGTTTGTTCTTCAAGACGCTCTCGGTCATTTCGGACCCGAGGGGAGTCTTCCAAGTGCCTGATTCTCCGAAGGAGATCTTCCACCAAGACACCTAAGCCCCCTGACTCCTGACCATGGGTCCGGTGGTTCGCCCCGTCATGCTGGTTGTATAGGTGACGACACGGCTTTTGCTCCTGGTTCATCTCGCTGGAGCGTTCTGCTTCAGGGACAATGGGTTCAGTCTGCATATGCACACTCTGGGCTTGCATCTGTACCAATAGCGAGACCATTTTAGCCAGTTCCTCCATCATATACTCGAGCGTTTCTTGATGCTGATGCCAAGCCTAAAATCCTTCGGTGCCATTGGCAGTGAGGACTAGTTGCACTAAACCAAATTGAGGGCAGTTAGCGACTGCTCTAGCCACCGGGGCAGTGGATGAACTTGCAGTCGAGACATGGCCATCGGGTGTTCGGCACCGTGTGCTGGAGGCCTTGGTAATCCTTCTTTTAGTCATGGGAATGAGGAATCAACCAAAACAGGTGGGATCTCCACAGACGGTTCCAAAAATATTGATGTCAGATTTTGGTCAGCACTCCAAACTCCGGCCAACGAGGGATTCTTTGGGACCCCTGACCTGTTCTAGCTAGATTGATGTGTGTGTGCTCTAGTTGATTGACTAAGTTAGCAAGAGAAAAGAAGAGATAAGAGAGAAGACACAAGGTTTTTTATGTGGTTCGGCTAAATTCAGATTCATTGGACCCTACGTCCACGGTAGAGGGTTTTCTATTATGATTATTTAGAATCATTCTCTTGGTTCTCCTTTCGGCCCCTCTCCCTTTTGCTAAAAATATCATCTTATTTATAGAGGAAGGATGGGCTCTGGTCATTGTGTCTCATCAAATAAATAAGTATGGGTGGCGAAAAGACTCCTTTCAATTCATAGGCTATGGAAGCAGGTCTTCTTAGGCCGACATATAGGTTTGTAGCTATCCTTGCGTCAGGCATGATGCTATGTTATCCCAAGCGAAGGGTTTCACAGTTTCGGAGTAGTCACGAGAGTCGCTGGGGGAAGGGCAAAAGTATAGCGATCGCGGGGTTGTTTCTCGAACCCATCGCTTGTAAAGTCGTGCTATCGTCGAAAGATGACCCCTCGAACCATGGTCAAGCGAGCGCTCAAGACTTCTACTGCTATCACCGTTTCGATGTTTGAAGACTTCTTGCGAGGGCTTACCTTCGTCGTTTCCATGGACTCGTCCTCGTAGAGTCGCGTTTTTCAGCATACAACAAATTTATTACTTATTGAAAGATTCTAAAAGTATAATCAATATTTCTCAAAAATATTATAATCAATTATTTAAGTTATAATTAGTTATTGAAAATTCTAATAGTTATATCAAACAAACACTTATTTTGTCTTAATTTTGCATTGCTCAATTATAATTTTTTTTTCCTTTTTCTTTGATTGTTGTAAGATTTTTCAATAGCCAAAAAGTAGATCCTAGTTGTAAGGGAAAGGTTCAGGAGTTCGAGTTTGAGGAGAATACTCTCCCTTCTAAAGTGAGTGAAAGTTCCTATTTCTTGATTGGCTTGACTTTGTTAAATATTGCATGAATAATTTGTTATTATGGAAATAGTAAAAGAAAAGTGCTTTTAAATATGATAAATATTGCGTGTTATGTTTAAGTACCACTGAATATAATAATTGAATCAGTTGACTATTAGACCCCAATTACTCTGATTGCTCATATGACTAAATTGTATGCATTTATGTCATATGACTCTGGAATAATTGAAACGGCTAAGAAAATAACAGTTAAATACAGGGTAGTTTTGTCTCCCCATTGAGATTTGGCTTAAATACATTCTCCCCCTCTTCAAAATTACTCTCAACCTCCCTTGTCATGTCTCCAAATTATTTCCAAATAGATGGACAATATTGCCCTTATGTAAGTGGTTTTGACTAATTGAATTTGAGAGGTTTCAATTGTGTTTTAGGTAAATTTTGAAGCATTTAATTCTATGAGTATTTATATCTAATAAAATGATGACACCTGTATAATTTACTATTTTTTCTTTTGCTTCAAAATATTCAACTTCTATTAATCCACAATAGAGGTGATGTCATAAAGTACAAAAGTGTCTAAGATTAGGGGACACTTGAAAAAGATTATCTGAACCACTCCCAATTACATTAGCTACCCCCTTTATAGCTTTATGAGGCAGCCCATTACAAATACGAGGGTACCATAACAACCTAAAATTGAATGCAACAAAGAATGTCTTTTGAATGGATTACAAAATTGTGTAAATTCTTTATGCGATCTCTGAAATCCTTAACAATGCTTCCACGACTATCTTACAATCACTCTCGATTTGTACTATCTTATCTTGATAATTATGAAAAACCAAAAGAGCTTTTTTAAATATCAATCAACTCAACAGCCCAAGCTGAGGATCATTCAACATTATTGTGCTATAAACCCAACACCTAAATATCTTTTACACAGATTAAAAAATTACACAAATTCTTTATGGGATCTTTAAAATCCCTAATAGTATTTCTATGTCCATCTTACAATCATTCTTGACTTGCACTATTTTATCTTGATAATTATGAGAAACCAAAAGAGCTTTTTGAATAGCAATTAACTCAATAACCAAAATTGAGGAGCATTCAAAATTATTGTGATATAAACCCAACACCTAAATATCTTTTGAATAGATTAAAAATTGCACACATTCTTTGCGGGATTTCTGAAATCCCCAACAATGCTTCCACAACCAACTTACAATCACTTTTGATTTTTTCTATTTTATCTCTATAATTATGAGGAACTAGAAAAGCTTTTTGAACAGAAATTAACTCAACAGCCAAAACCAAGGAACATTCAAAATTATCATGCCATAAACCTAACACCTATCCTTCATAATTTCTCATAATAGCAACCATAAAAGCCTTTCATTGGCCCAAGATACATCCAGATTTATTTTGGGCTTAATTACAGTTTGGTTCACCATAAAATGAAAATTGGGTGCAAGCCCCCTTAAAGATGAAATGCTATTTTGGTCCCCTTAAAATGGAAACTAGACCAAATTAGGTCCATTTGGCTAACTCATGTTTGATGCCAAACGGAGAAGCTTACGTGGCACTTTAGTAGTCCACACTGGCACCCATGTTGGGTCTGAGAAAGGGAAATAAGATAGGCCTTATTACTAGCTCTAACCATCATGGATTTTGATCCCAAAATTTATTGCAATTTGAACTCTCATTTTTTTTACCCTATTTTTGAAGTGCATAAAAGATGAAAACAAAAGGCAATCAGATAAAAGACGAAGGAAAATTTCATCACTAAACTCAGTTATGTGGGGCAACAAAGAAAGCTAGATAGGCTTGTTTGATGACCCACCTGGATATAGCTTCAAGTATTTCTTAAAATACGAAGTTTTATTTTATCACTGTAATGAAATTGATGCACTGATATTGCTTTGTTTGGATTTTTGCAATATGTTATTAATATTCCTTGATTTTTCCTAAGTTTTTAACTAATTGTTAAGTTTCTTTATTATGCTTAATGCTAGGTAGATTTCTTTATTATGGATTAAAAATGTGGGAATATTTAGGATTTTGTAAAGTGATGCATTGTGCCAATGGTCCTCTATTTGTTATTGTCCTTGTATATGTTGGAGTTATAGACTATGCACTACTTTGATTCTCTTTTTAGCTTCATTTAGGCTAACAATTGTAATCTACTACTTTTACCTTGATATTGTAGGTAACTCGATTTAAATATTTTGACCTCATGATACACTATAATAGCAAATTTATTAACCAACCTACAATGAAATATGTGGGTGGAAAGGTGAAAAAGGTCAATAAAATGGACCCATATCAATTCCACTCATTTGAAGTGGAGCAACTTATCAAACATCTAAAGTATGATTCATATAAAGCCTTATGATGGAAGGTACCAGGACAATCGTTAGATATAGGTAGAAGACATTTGGATGAGGATGATGATGAAAGGGAACTAGTTTCAACTATGACGAGACATACATATGTGGAAACTTTTGTAATGCATACAATGGACATACCTAGTTTAATGCAGCCTAATATGGTTCAAACGGTTGAAATAGAGGATGAAGATGATGTGGTTGAGATTATTTCTTCTGAGGTCACAAGTTATAACAGGGTCAAAGCAGTTGCTTTTGAGTGGGCTATAACTAAAACTTTGAATTAGAGAGTGGAGGATGCTACTGATAAGAGGGCTAATGTTGTGAAGGATGACAATGTAGTTGACATTGTGATTGAATACATCATTGAAGCTATGGATGGTGAGAATTGGATAGTGAAGATGAAGTGGATGAGAAGAATATTTGTTTTGACGAAGGCTTGCAAGAGAGATTATGATGAGAAATGGGATTGGGGGATTATACTAGGGTAGATAGAAATAGATGAGATTGAAGCACAATGTGCTTAAAAGAAATACAAAGCAACTACAGAATAGAGTAAAGTAGGGCAGAACTCTTAAAGTGCAGTCACTGATGTTGATTAGAGTGATGAAAAAAGTGTTTTTAATGAGTTGTATGGTCTTGAGGAGTTTGAAGATGAAGAGGAAGATGGATGTGAAAAGAAGACAATGCCAAAGTTTCAAAGATTCCCTATATTTAAAATGCCAAGTGATGGGAAAATGGTGAAATTTAAGTTAGGCCTTGACTTTGCTTCTCAGACCATTGCAAAGGAAGTTGTGCATAACTATGAGTTTTGCCAAGCTAAGCTAATTTGGATTGACAAGGATGACAAGAAAAGATTGGTTGTTGAGTGTAGAGAACGTAGCCCATTTCACTTAAGAATAAGTGTAGATACTTAAAGGTAACTATGGCAAATTAGGAGGTTGGTTGACATCCACTCTTGCCCTAGGTAGTTTAAAAACCTTTAAGCAAAGACAAAGTTATTAGGGGAAAAAGCTCATGGACAAAGTGAGAGAAGAACCTACTTGTAGATACAAGGTAATGTAAAGTATGGCAAAGAATGAAAGGGGTGCTCATCTATCCAAGGAACAAGCATACGGGGCTAAAAGAAGAGCATTAGTACTAGTTGAAGGTTTTGTTGATGACCAATATGGAAAATTGTGGAGTTATGGAAAAGAATTATTAAGGAGTAACAAGGGAAGTTCTGTTGTAATTAGTGTGGGAAGGCCTTCATTACAAGTGCTTCCAAGGTTTCAAAGGATATACATCTATTTTAAAGGTTGCAAGAAGGCCTTTGTAGAGTATTGTAGACCTTAGATTAGGTTAGATGGATGTTTCTTGAAAGGGGAGCATGATGGGCAACTCTTAGCAACCATTGGAAAAGATGTAAATAATCAAATGTTATCTATTGCATTTAATATTGTAGAATTTGAAACCACAGATTCTTGGGAGTGGTTTATGGATAAGTTCATTCAAGACATTGGTTTTGTTGCAAAGCATGGATGGTCCTTCATATGAAGCCAATGGAAGGTATAGTTGAATTATTTTTGTTTCCATTTTTGTATTTTTATAATTAAGTTATAATAAAATACATTTTTCACTTTAAAAAATATAATAATATGAGCTAAAATCTTACAACAAACATTTTCATTTAATTTTTGTTGTGCATAAGGCTATAACAAATGTAATTAAAGTCAGGAATAGTAAACTAACCACCAAATTGTTAGGAAATGTCTCAAATACATGAAGTCTAGTTTTCTTTCTTTTGATTTCTTCTTTGATTTCTTCTTTGCTTGATTTGGTAAACTCTCTTATTGCATTTTTTGTCTTGATTTGATAAATAATTCCATTTTTTTAATTTTTGTTTGCACTGGATTTACAATGATTCCTTTCCTTGCATTGGCAAGGATTGGAAAAGGCAATTGCTAGACTTCATGAAGTTGTGGAACCTAGACTTCATGTAAAGCACCTTTGTGCCAATTTTAAGAAAAATTCCCAAAAGATGAATTGAAAAATATTATATGGAAAGTTGCCAAAGCTATAACTACTACAAAATTCAAAGCCACCATGGAGAAGATGAAAAGTTTAAATGAGAATGCTTGGAAGCATATGACAGAACTCCATCCATCAAAGTAGAGCAGATTTGAATATTCTACTCATAGTAAGTGTCACTTGTAAGTGAATAATATGTTTAAAGCTTTTAACATAGCAGTCCCAGGATATAAAGATAAGCCTATCATATAATTAGTAGATGAACTTAGACATTATTCTATGGAAAGAATCATTACGAATAGGGAATGAGTATAGAGATATAAGGGTACATTGTGTCCTAAGAAAGAGATATCCTAAAGGCTACCAAGGTTAAGAGTAATGAGTGGACACCAAGGTGGGCTAGAGATGATAAATGTTATCTATTTGAGGTTAAGAAACCACGTACACTGTAAATTTGGCTAACAAGACTTGCTGATATACACTTTGGGGCCTATCTGGCATCCTATGTTGCCACAGGATTATATGCACAATTACTATAGGTATTAAATTTATAGTTTTAGTTGTTTATGTTAATATCTGTCTTCATTATTTCTTTTTTGGTGCTTATTGCAATATGAAAGACATATTTGAAATGTTACCAACATATCCTGCATCCTATCAAAGGACCCAACTTTTGCAAAATTTGATGCTAACCTAATCCAGCCACTTAAGAAAAAGAGACAACCTGGCAAGCCAAAGAAGATAAGGAAAAAGGACCTAGATGAGAAAGCAAATGATCCAACCAAGTTGCCAAGATATCATTCATCATACAAATGTGCCAAATGCAACTATTATCATCATAATGTGAGAAACTAGGCAAATAGAGAGATATTGGAGGGAATAAGGCATCTCAATCAGGTCAGAGCAATAACTAGCCAGGCCATCCTAATCAATATCCATAAATTCAAATGAAGCTATTAGGAAGATGTTAAGTAAAAAGGCAAAGCAACAGGGTTCTAAGAAGTCAACTAAAGCCGTTAGGAAAGAGTTGAGGAGGAAGGCATTCATAACAAAGGCCAAATCATGTGTAACAAATGAAACACTAAGGTCTATGTCTGAGAGAAGTAAAAATAGGCTGAGCCCCGTTATATGCACATAAAATTCATAGAGTGTGGCTAACTTTATTAGCTTAACAATGCTTAGTGAATGCATAAGACTTACTTAGGTTTACTTTGGAAGCCATTAAAATTGGCTTATCTTAGGATTTCTTATTTTGAAAGCCATTAGAATGCACAGCAAAATTGTATGTTGTCATTTCCTAGGATTTCTCATAGCTTATAACATTAGCATTTGTGGGAAATGTTTTGAAATGCTCATTTGCATTGTAATTTATTTTAGTAAAAATATATCAATGAAGTGTTAGAATTTGCAATTAATTTTGTTTTAGTTTTGTAAATTCATTTGCCATTCATTTGGCTTTAGTTGTATGTCATTTTGCAATTCAATTTACTTCAATTTTATGTCCACTTGCAATTCATCAAGTAAATATGCAAGAAATATTATTTTTATTATCATTTTAATGCATTATACATATATAATGTTATGAGATGCATGATATCTGGTGCAAATAGAAAAAAGTTAGAGAGATAAGTAAGTTAATTGGTATTGGATAGCTTATAGTTACTGGATTTAAAATAATGAATATGTTGTATTTGCAATTAACAATGTGTTATTCAGTTGATGGATGGCTTGTAGTTACTATTGGTGTTGTATTTACAGGTTATTGCCTATCACCCACAATTGTGCAGGTACGTAAGTGCACAATTCTGTGATATGGAATTTGTAAGTATGCAGGTGCACATTCCCTATATCTTGACATTTATTTTCATTTTTTTCTGATGATCATAACTTTGATTATGATATGTCCTATTTTTGGAGTATCTTGTCTACATAAGTAAAGTATCAGTGAAAATATGAATAAGTTTGTTAATTTTTACAGTTAGGGCCATTTATCATCGTACATGAAGACTAGTGAATGACCAAATTTTAGTGGATCTGTATGGAATTTTGTTTTTTTCCCTTCTTATGCCAATTTTAAATAGTTAGTTATCTTAAATCATTTTATAAGTTTTGTAGGTTTAGGTGGTCCTACTTCTTAGAATTAAGTCGTTAACTTACTTGCACTTTACCATGGAATCTTTACAAGTTTTAGGTTGCACTTTGGTAGGATGGTTTTATTTGGATCTTTTTATATTACAACTATGCTCTTTAGAATACTAATCATCATTACATTGGCCTTTCACAAAATCAAACATATATGAGCTTTTTTCATTGCAAACGTCATTTTTTACATTATAGAATGCCATTTTTTCCATTACAAATGGTCTAGCGTTTCACAAATAAAGCAGTACAAAATCCTAGCCAAAACATACCACTACCTTTAAACCTATTGCAACTAGCATGCAAAAACCACCTACTTTAGAGTTTTCAGCAACAAAAATACTAGCATCAAAATCATGGCACCAATAAACCC
>JANHAO010016525.1:0-14362 GCA_026873985.1 Saraca asoca
ATATTATGAAGTTCTTTACATTAATGAATTTGGTTTTTACTTCTATCATGTTTGAGTAGATTTTTATTCTAGGATTGGGAATAGCCCAATTATGGTTCTTTGCTGTTATTGATTGATTTTTTATTGTGATTACCTAGTATAAATTGATTCAATTGTTATGCCTGCTGAGTTTTAATAAATTATTTGGCCAATATTTTGTCTAATCTTAGGTAAATAGTTGAAGTACCGAAAGGAGAAGATTATCATTGGAAACCTAACAGTTGAATAAAGAGATTTTAATCATGAAAGTAGATTAAGTTTCTTTAGGATTGAATTGGTTAGCATTGAACTTAAAAGGCTTAAATTAATCTGAACCATGAAAGTAGGAAATTAGGTTAATTTAAGTACTATTATTAGACCTTGAAAGAGGCTAGTAATTAGTTTAGGCTAAACCATCTTCAATTATCCAAGTAATTACAATAAGAAAGATTTTAATTATTTGTTAAGGATCATAAATGTGGTGAAACCCCAATCCTAGGTTTTTGTAATTAAATTTAGTTTATTAATCAAGTGTTGCTCTTTCTTTAGTTTTCTTTAATACTTTTAATATTCTTTATTGATTTAGATAACTTAGATTGCAAACTCTAGTAATTGATAGCGAGATCCCTGTGAGATTCAACTTGTATTTATCGGTATCTACTAAACCTACGTCGTGCACTTGTGGAAAACACACATCATTTATTTATTTATTTTTTAGCTTACCATTCAAGTTGAAGCATGAAAAAGGACAAAAAAAGTAAAAAGGTAAAATTGCTAGAAAATAAATTCAAAGTTTCATCTTAATTTTATTATGTGATTTGATCCATTTTTACTTTTTCTTATTATAACATAAGAGTATTAGCATGAATTATATGTTTTTTGAAAATAAATCAAGTTTAAAAAAATGTTTCTCGTGCCAAAAAGTTTTCTCAATTTTACCTAATTGAAATGGTTGAAAATAAGATGTTATTTCATTTTCAAATGAATATCTTTTTTAAATGATTTTTGGATATAAGTTAAAAAAGATTCATTTTATTCTGTTTACCATTTATTACATTCATACCAATATGAAATCTATCAAATATATCAAGGATTTTATTAGAATTTATTTCATTTGGCCTAAAAAACATGTTATATAAAAAACTTAATTCGAATTCTAACATTTTATTTATCATGATATACCATCAAAATCTACTTTTGAATTAAATTTCTTGCATTTTTCAATACACTTATTCGATTCCATTTAAGCTTATATATGAGTAATAAATTATGTGCGACCAATATTTTATTCAATGAATTTATTTTAAATTACATATATGAACATCTTATATCTTATGACTTTCATCAAAAGTAATTTGGCATAAAATAAAATGTATTTATACTTTAGAATTTATAATTTAATTTGTAGGCTCAAGAAAATTGTGTCTATTGTTCAATATTGCAAAGTTTAGCTCACATTCTTTTAAGGTGCAACAAGAAGATTAAACATTCCTTATTACTTTTTCTAATTTTTTCACTGAAAACTTTGTATTGAAATAAACAAATATGAATATATTTTTATGTTAATTTTTTTGGCCTTTTTTTCTTACAATATATTGACTATAATTATAGAATTCTTTTATGTTATTCATTGATAATACAAAATTACCAATTAAGTGGCCACTTAGAATTAGCTTAAATGAATGCATAAGTAAGCATGAAAGGTGTGTCTTTAAACTCACTTATGAATTTAGAATCCGTTAATCTTTTCAATGAAATTTGATTTAAAGGTGGCAATGAGTCAAGTCAGATTGTGAGCGATTTATAATTAGATTCAGATTTTAACTCGATAAGTCAAACTCATGAAACAAATGAACAACAGACTAATTGAATTATATTATAAAGAGATCTGCCAAAATTTTACTATAAAATAATATAATTTTTATTACTAATATGTTACATCTTGTAAGTGTTTTAAATATTAGCTTAAGTAAAAATATTAAAAATTAGATTAATGATGATTATCACTTGATGAACTTAGACATTATGTTAGTACTCTTTATGTTATTAGAAAAGTGAAAACTAAAAGACAAAAACTTAATTAATAATTTATTATTTGTGTCTACTTGTGATCCTAATATAGCTTTACATTTTGGGACAAATTGCTTGACGGCCCAGGGAAGAATTAATTTATGGAATATAATTGGATCTTACCCTTTTCCCTTTAGGAAATTTATATGCACCTTTATCAAATTTAATATTTTTTTATGGAATGTGCAAAGATTGATAATCAATAAATGTGAAGATAGCAAAATATAAAAGATTGACAGTGAAAGCAATTAATAAGTAAGTGAAGAAAGAAAATTGAATATAGAAGTTTTTAAAGTAGTTCAACTTGAATTGAAACCGCAATTTAAGTCCACTCCACTCAATCTTTCGTAACCGAAAGACCTCTTTAATTGAAAACAAAAACCTTTAGGATTACCAAGCTCCTGAATTGCTAGTTCTTACAATAATACACAAGAAATTAACAGGCTTTTTATTAACTTAGAAGAATTAAGACAGGCTCTTCTAAACGTATACAGATTTCTAACTCCTAGAAATCTCAAATAAAAAGGAATTCAGCAAAGAGAGATTGAGGAATACAATACCAAAGTTTGAGATGAAAATCTCAAACAAACTAAGATAAACTTAAGTAACCTTTGATCCAATATTCTTGTTGAAATTTCTGAAGATTTGGTGAGATAGAGAGAAAATAGTATTTTGCTCTTAATCAAATGTTTTCACATTGAATTATGAAGAAAAACTGTAAGGAATCATTTATATAATGAAGGAAGTTAGGTTTGAATAACTGTTGTAATCGTCTGTAATAGAATAACTAATTTTTAATTGTCACAACGATTGACGCATCGATTACAGTCTATTATTACTAATTCATCGGTGTGGTAATTGAAGTGTAGTGCATTGTTTATAGCCTTCGCATCGATTACTACATCAAAGTAGCCATTTTTCAAAACCTTCGGTAAAAAGGATTTTCCGCATGCATCGACATGACTTCGATTGTGATATGAACTTTTTACAAGTTCTTCAATGAATCGATGTACACATCAATTCATGATGTAAAAAACAGATTTATAAAACCTTGTTTTTCTTCAAATAATTTTTCTATCTCATTGTTTAGTTAAAAATGTTGGATCAAATATTATTTGAGCTTATTTACAAATGATCCTATTGAAACAAAATAAGTTCTAAAACTAATCTTGGATCTCTTGAAACTTGAATCAAATATCTTTTGAACCTGCAAAACAACAAATCAAAAATATTAAAATATATTATTAGATAAAATTATTTTTCAACATTAAAACCAAGAAAAATATGTAGCTTAGAATAGTCTAGGGTAACATTGCTATTTATATTTTTATAATAATAATAATAGTATTATAGTACTATTTTTTACCATATGAATTTTTTAGTTATTCTACGATATAAGTTGCTAAGCATATTTACTTTTATAAATTTTTTTGAGATATTAAATTATCAATAAAATACATCATTATTATAATTGATTTTTTATCTTAGTAAGCCAACCTGAGCTACTCTTGAAGTTAAACTAAATCAAATTTGAGCTAAAAAAATTAGTTTGAATTGAGCTTGATCCCAACCATTAGTTGAAAAATTTTAAAGTCAAGCTAGAACTAAGATCAATTTAATTCATTACTATCTCCAATTTAAGAAATCACTAAATTTTTAGGTTATCAAAAAAATATCCGAAAAGTGAAACTTATATATTAAATAATGTGTATTTATTTTATAATTCTTATCATTGCATTTGCACGGGCACAAATCTAATATAAGTTTAATTCAAACATATATTCGTATTTTTGCTAATGGTAGTTCCTATATTAATTCACACATATTCAACACATTATACGATCACTATTCAGGTGGCATATCTTGTTATAGTATAATTATAACAAAAGATCACCATATTTATGCTTTACTTGTTAAATAATTATCTATGTCTAGATGTTGTCTTCGGTGAAAAGGGTTTCAAATCTTCCAACGCCCTCATGCCCTCACTTGGGATACAAGCTTGCGCAACCTAGCTTGGCAGTTTAGATGTCATATGCAAACAAGTGTCTACAATTTTCTAACTTCTAATACTATCACAAGTATGCAATGTTATTCATGAAAACAAAGCAGAAATCAAGGCAATATTATTTACACCTTAAAATAGAACTGTGCTATAATTGATTTTAAGTAAGAAAATGTGCTCGAAATAATTCTATGATAAAGAAAACTAGGCCAGATAAATAAAAGGGAAGAATTTTTATTTACAAAAATAATCATTTTATATGCGAGAATATCGCATTTTCTATTAAAGGGTGTTATTATAAAAAGACATGTGAATTAATTTTTTTTATAAAAGAATGTAAAAGAAAAAGTCGGAGATAAGGTATGAGAATATCAATATTATTTTATTAAATGTAAATTATGAAAGGTGAAAAGTATATGCAACATTTTTAAGAAAGATATATTTTACATTTTTTAAATTTTATTAAGTGATTAATTATTTTCTTAAATTTTATAAACATACAAATCAGTCTTTTTAAACTTTGAAAAAAAATATAATTTAGTCTCTTAAAAAATTTGGACAGAAAGTGAAAATATTATTTAGTTATGAATTTTAATTTTAAATTAGCATATATGTTGGACATTTTTTCCCATAACAACATAAAATAAAGCAGGAAGATGAAAGAAATTAAACCTAGACCTACATTTTGAACTAAACCAGTAGAAGAGATCTCTATAAGTTGTTGATTCTGCACTTGGATGGAGTGGAAGGAATGCACAGTCTGCATGAAAAGATGAAAGTCCTAGAACAGAGTGTGATGATGACTAAGCCCTTTATCAGTTTTGATCTAGTTCAGAAGTTGACCATTGTTGTGTTGGATCAATACATTACTAGCAAAAGTTATGAGTTCCTTTTTGGATATCCACTACAGTATAGCATAAATGGCAACCGCTATAGCTTCCAAACCTAGACAAGTGAGATAAGAGAAGACATGAGCAAAACACACAGCTGTGTGATGTTCCACCAAAATATACATAGCTTGTAGATCAGGTCCCTTTTTCTTGCTCTTCCAGAACTTGATTTGAATATCAGCAATAGGAAAGCTGAGATCATTGATTCTGGCATGACCAACTGGCAGATGATGAGGAATGAAGTTATATTCAACAAAGTGAACTGTTCCTATATCAGATTGTTGACTAAGCCAATCACTTGCTCTGGGTTAGGACAAATATTCTTAAAAACATTGAGATTACTTTGTTTTCAGATAGCCTATAGTGTAATTGCCTTGACATGACAATATTGTTGATATGTCTTATCTTGAATTTCATAGTTAGAAAGCCATTCCAGAATCTAGTCAAAAATATTTTGCTGAATATTATGAGTTTACAAGACCAAACAACTAATCCAAATTTCCTTGGAAAAAAAGATAGTGAAGAAAAAAATGCTTGTAGTCCTTAACCTCATGATGACATAAAGAATAGTTCATTTCATAGGAAACATGATGAGGCCTTAGTGAAGATTTAGTAGGTAACAGATTTGAAGTTAATCTCTAGAGGAACATGATAATTCTAAATGGCAATTTTAATCGCCACATAACATGCTATTGAGGTTTATGTTGTATTGGAAATGCTATATTATGGCTGTCTTGATAGCTAGTCTGATAGAATAAGATACAGAACCATGATCTGTCTAGATTAGCTTATCCAAGGCCCCAAAAGAAGAAGTAGGGGTTTGGGTGATGTGTCTGAACACCATATTTTTAAATGACACAAGAAGATAAGGTTGAGGAAGGTTTATCAATGATTCTCTAGACTTGTTTAGCAACCATGGCCTAATTCAGCAGATGTATTCTTGGAAAACCCAAGCCACCCTGGTTTATTGGTCTACACAAGTTTCTCCAATTTGTGAAGTGAACAATTCTTGTGTCCTGAGTTTCACTCCACCAGAAGTTGGTCATGAGCTTATTGATCTAATCATTATACTTGATTGGTAATATGATTGTAGACATTTGATAAATCGGAAGGCTTGCCAAAATTGATCTACAAAATGTGTATCTTCATGCCTATCACAACATGGAAACTTTCCAACCTTGTAATCTATGTTTAATTTTATTAAAAACTGGTTTCAATCAGTTTTATCACATATTATAGGTGAACCTAGATAATTTCCAAACTTGGCAACTAGTTTAACACCAAAAGTGTTTCCCAAAATCTCTTGATCCGATGATGAGTATTTGGACTAAATTACAACTCAGATTTGTTTTTATCGATAATTTGACTAGAGTATTAACCATAATTCTGTAAAGTTTGTTGGATTTGATGACACCCTTGTGCAGAAGCTTTAAAAAATAGAATTAAGTCATCAGCATACATGAGATGTGTAATGGGTGGAGCTTTTTTGGATATCTTGATGCCATGAATGAGTTGCATTTTCTCTATCTTTAAAAGAATGCAAGATAGAACATTTGAGCATAGAAGGAACAAATATGGTGATAAAGGATCACCTTATCTCAATCCGCTAGCAAAAATGATTACAGATGAAGCTTCTCCATTTATGAGGACCCTATAACTTCTTGTTATGACACATTGCATTATCATTGTAACCCATAAAGGAGGGAATCTCGTGTGTTGAAGAACTTGATGAAGGAACTCCCATGAGAGGGTATCATAAGTCTTTCTAATATCCACCTTTAAACTTCCACAGAAAGTTTTCTTTCCTTTACATCTTTTCATAGTATGGAGTAATTTAGTTGCCAGCAAAATATTATCTGAAATATTTTTTTCCTTTGATAAATGCATTCTAGAAGGCAAACACAACATCACCAAGGATAAGCTGTAGTCTGTTGGCCAAGACCTTTGCCAAAGTTTTATAAGCTACATTAGCTACTGATTGTTCTATAAACACAAAAAGATATTTGTTGTTCCCCTTCTAGAATCAGGGCTATAAATGTCTAATTCATTTATGTTAGTGAATAGGTTGGTTAAATGATAAGCTTAGGATTAGATAAGTGATAAGCCTAGGTAGGATAAGTAATAAGTCTAGATAAGTCAATCACTTATAGACCTATTAGAACTCTATTTCAATCCTATTTGATTTACATATTTTTATTATAAATACATATGCCTAGCTCATTGTCAAGTATGACTTTATAATATCTTCTCTTTTAACATGGTATCTAGAGCCTTCTGAACTCTAAATATTTTCTCAATTCTCAACCTAACCAAACAAAACTTATTCTCCCTCTTCTTTCTTCTCTTATTTGATTTTTTGATGTCATGAGTCCAAATATTTCTATCTAATAGCAATTTTTAAATTGTATGTTTAGCGTAAGTATCCAGTGTCTAAATATAGTATCTGCGATGGTTGGTAGTCATCACTTTTGGCAAAAATTTGATCTACCTAGAAGGATATGTAAAGGAGTTCAGATCTGTTTGGAGGGATTTAAGGTGCTTGAGGCAAAGAAAAACAAATCTAGGTTGATAGGGTAGTAGATATGCTCAAGTTGGTGCTTGAAGACCACGTGCAAAGGACTCCAATGGTGCATGATGATGCATGAGGAACTTTCCAGTGGCATACTTCCTCTAGTCAGTGCACCTCCTTATGTGGTTGGATCTTTGGTTCAGAAGGTCCTGCTATAGTTTTTTTATTTTTTTTAGCAATTTTGGTGTTGTTTTTTTAGGTTTGTGGTTGAAAAATCTGCAATGGCTGACCCCACTTATGATTCAAGTACCAAAAACAAAAATCCAACCTTTGGGAATGAAGAAAAATTAGAATATAAAACCTTCTTTTTAGATCTGATACCAACATCTAGTAGAATTACCGGTCAGAAGTTAGATGTAAAAGGCAGACAATACCTTGCTTGGAGAAAAGCTATTGAATATTTCTTTGAAAGTATTGAAAAGGTATATCACCTTACTTTGGATCCTCATATAGACAGTACCAAAGTTAAATGAATGGTGGAAGGCTGAAGTTTGTTTAGCCTCTCGTGTAATACCTTACTTAGTGAAGTTAAGGATAACATTGTTCATTGCAAAATAGTCAAGGACCTGTGAACTTTCCTAGAGAGGCTTTACTCAGGAAAAGATAATCTACATCAGATGTACATACTTATTGCAGCCTAATGGAAAAGGTAAAAATATTTCACAAATATATTCTAATATTAGTCATTTATTTGAATAGTAGAATGCTCTTATTCCTGTCACTACGAATATTGAGGTAATGTTTATTCAATAGGAACAATCAAGAGCTCTGTGTTTTTTGATGCCTTTATCCCATGAACTTAACACTACCCGTTAACAAATCTTTACTAATTATGAACCATTTACAATCGTGTTCTTCAAAATGTTGGAAATGTGCCTACTTATACAACTCCTATTGGATCCAATACTAGATAGGCTCATGGTAGTAGTAAAGGAGGAAAAGGAAGGGGTGTGATTTCAATAATGCCTACACTTGTCATTATTGTAAAGAACCTGGTCATATCAAGAGAAATTGTCTTAAGTTAAAAAATGCACCACCTCAATTTTTACATACTACAACTAGTACTCTTGCACCAGTGTCTAAGCATGCTCATGGAATGATCATATTTGAATAGGAGTATGCTTAATATCTTCAACTCCATGCCTCTTAGAAGTCATCACCCATCCAATCCACTACCACTATAGTTCAAACCGGTAATCTTACTACGTGTCTCTCCAATTCTAATACTAAATAGGCCATTGATTCAGGTGGTACTGATCATATAACAAGCAATATAGGTGTCTTGTTGGAAGTGGTACAGTTAATGTTGCACCTAATATTTCTTTATCCAATGTTTTATGTCTTCCCAAGTTCCCATTCAATTTACATTCTGTTAGCCAATTAACATGTGCCTATAATTGTAGTATTTTCTTTTTTCCTAATTATTGTATTTTTTAGGTTTTTTTGATGTAGGAGATACGAATTTGGTGGATTCCTCAACCACATTAGTTACATTGATGCCTGAGTCATCCTTATTTGGCTGCTTTAAAAAAATTATGTCCTAGTTTGAGTTTTGTTTCTACCTTAAATTATGAGTCATGTCAATTTGCTAAACAACATCATTAGTCTTATATTCCTCGAGTCATTAAATGGGCTGCATCCCTTTTTGACTTAGTACATTTATATGTTTAGGGTCCTTACCCTGCTATTTCTAAATTTGGCTATTATTATTATTTTGTTATTTTTGTGGATGGCTATTCGAGAGTTACTTGGCTTTATTTAAGGAAAAGTCGATTATAATTGTTTGATATTTTTTGTGTCTTTCATGCTAAAATTAAAAATCAGTTCAAACACCTATATGCAATTTTCAAAGTGATAATGCTAAAGAATACTTTTTAGTAACAAATTTTTTTATTTGTCCTAGCATGGTATAATTCATTAGTCATCTTATGCAATTACTCCATAACAAAATAGAGTAGCTAAAAGAAAAAAAAACCATCACCTATTGGAGGTTTCTCATGCTCTCTTGTTTCAAATGACAGTGCCTAAAGTGTTCTATGTAGATGTGGTTGCCACAACCTGTTTTTTCATCAATCGTATGCCATCTTCAATTCTTGATCATTAGGTACCTTATTCTCTTTTGTTTCCTCCTCAGGCTTTGTTTCTTCTCACTCCATAAGTTTTTGGCTGCACATGTTTTGTTCAGGATCATCGTCCTTAAATTTCTAAATTAAATCCTCAATCTTTGAAATGTGTCTTTATTGAATACTCTCAAACTCAACAAGGATATTAATGTTATTCCTTTGAATTAGGGCATTATATTGTCTCTTCTGATGTTAATTTCTTAAAGTCTACTCCATTTTTTGGATCTTTTGAGTCTTCTTGCTCGATCACAAATTTTGAATCTATTAATGAACATTTTCTTATGCATTTCACTCCTCGGGATTCTTAGGTTTCTTCTACTAAAACTTGAATTACTCTTTCCATTAACTATGTTTACTCTCGTAGAGCGTAGGTACGAGATGCAGTTTGTCTTTCTACCATTACTGAGAAATCAAGTGCATCGCTTGTTATAAATATCCCATCAGCTTCGTCTCTCTCACCAGCTTCTTCCTTACAAGATTTGCTTCTTGTGTCCTTTAATCTCAATTTGCCTATTGCTCAACGAAAAGATATTTGTAGTTGCACTAAAAAAGGAACTTATAATCATCCTTGCCCAATTTCTACCTTTGTATCTTATTTATCTTTACCTATCTCTTCACAATCCTTTATTACTAATGTGTTGGTTGTCACGGCCGATCAAATTAGAAATTTATAAATCAGATTGCATTACTCTACTTGTAGCATAAAGCAACACCGGGTCAAACCCAAAGATCATTTGTGGATAATATCAATCAAATTAGGAGATGAAAATGGGGGGGGTTGGCAGAAAACTAATCCTAAGCTAAACTACACTAACATGCAATGCAGAAACAAAAACACAATAAATAACATGCAACCAACCAAGGGAATTAACTTGAGATCAATGCCTCCTAGATCACTAAATGTTCATTCAGTTGCCAATAATCATAACAAGAAGCCTTGAAATGATTAATGAACCTATTCTAAGCAGTCAAGATTCAGCCAAGAACTAAGCTAAAACTACACTAAAAACTAAATGCTACACTGAAGTAAAAAGACTCCAAACAAAAGGAGTTGCTACCTGAGAAAAGCAGAAGCTATTCTACTGTTTAGTGAGTAAGCATGATGGCTAGCTGACAGCTTTCTGCACTTCTGGAGCTTAATGCAGATTATTTTTTCTTTTTTTCTTCTGTCTTTTTGGTCTCTAGCTAGCTGAGTGGTGGGCTAGAGCAAAGGGTGTTGCAATTGGCTTAAGCTCATATCAATTGAGGCCAAGAAAGTCCAGTTCTACATTAGCCCATTTTATCAGCATTCTGCCCTTTATTTTCAGCTCCGTTTTGTGCCCAATTTGATCTTTTTAGCTTAGGAAGTCTTCATATGAAATGTATACTTATGTGTCATATTCCATTTGGGATTCATTTCACTTCATTTGGACTTGTATATCTCTAGATATGATCAATTGAATGCATAGAGGTCAGCTACTTGAGATAGTGCTGAGACAGTATTCTGATATCAGTTTCAACTCCAATTTTGGATAGCCAATTGTGTGATTCAGCTTTTTCAGTATTCATGAAAGTTGTAGATATATCTCTTAGCTTTCCTTCAAGAGAAGCATCACATCAATTGGATAAATTTAGCTCGAGATACAGCCAAATTACAAAAACTGCTCAAAATGGCCAATTATGCAGAATTTTGTAAAATGAATCCAATTGACACTAAATCACAAATACACACTAACACAACTGGAACTAAGCAATTTTAGACATTAAAATGATAAGTATGAGGGAAAATAAATGTGTCAAATATTGTGTTATCAATTACCTCGTTAGATCTATTATTGTTTCTAAGTCAATTTCAAGGGCACTTTCTCATGATGGGTGGCATGCTACTATGAAGGAAGAAATGATGGCTGTGAAGGCTAATCACACTTGGGATATTATGCCTTTATTGCATGATAAGCAACCTATTAAGTGTAAATAAGTGTTTACTATAAAAGTTAATTCAGATGGTTCTGTTGCTCGATTGAAAGTTCGCTTAGTGGCAAAGGGTATGCTTAGACTTATGGCATTGATTATTCCAAAACTTTCTCTCCTATGGCTAAGTTACTTCTATTCATTTATTTATCGCTTTTGTTGCCTCTCAAAACTAGAATCTTCATTAGCTTAATGTTAAAAATGCTTTTCTCCATGGTGACTTACTTGAGAAAGTGTACATTGAGCAACCACTTGATTTTGTTGTCCATGGAAAGTATAAAAAAACAAAGTGTGTCAGTTGAAAAAGTCTTTGTATGGATTGAAATTGTCTCCTTGAGCCTAGTTTAGAAAGTTTAGTAATGTGGTCATGGAATTTGGGGTGCAAAAAAGTGATCATGATCATTCTATTTTCTATAAATAATTAGATTTTGGTTGTATTTTTTCTGGTTGTCTATGTGGATGATATTATGATTATTGGTAATAATAGTTTCGGCATCTCAAAATTGAAGACCTTTCTTCAAACCAAATTTCAAACTAAGAACCTAGGAGCACTTCGATACTTCTTATGTATTGAGATTGCTTGAAATAAGCAAGAAATTTTCTTATCATAGAGAAAATGTGTGCCTGATCTTTTGAATGAAATAGGTTTGCTTGGGACTAAATCATATGATATCCTATGATTCCAAATGTAAGCTTGGATTGGAAGATGAAAAATTACTAGAAGGCCCAGAATGATAGACAATTAATGGGAAAATTGAATATAGACAATTAATGGGAAAATTGAACTATCTTACTATCACTAGGCCTAACATTTCTTTCCCAATATGTATAATAAGTCAGTTCATGAATTCTCCAAAAGCCTCTTATTAGAATTCAATTATTAACATCTTAAAATATATCAAAAATGCATCTGGACATAGAATCTTGTATAAAAATCATGACCATTGTAAAGTGTAAGGCCTTTTTTATGCAGACTAAGCATGATATCCTATGGACTAAAGATCTACTTTAAAATACTGTGTATTTCTTGGTGAAAATATTGTGTCCTAGTAAAGCAAGAAACAAGTTGTTGTATCTTGATCAAGTTTAGAATCTAAATATCAGGCTATAACACATGTTACATTTGAGCTTATGTGGATTTTTTACCTTCTTCACCAACTTGGGATTAAGTTCTTTAGAACTATGCAGTTATGGTGTAATAATCAGATTGCCACTCATATTGCTACAAATCTAGTCTTTCATAAACAAACAAAGCATATAAAGGTTGATTGTCACTTTGTTAGGCAGAAACTACAAAAAGGGGTTATTGATTTAAACATATTAGAACTGGGGATCAACTTACTGATTTATTTACTAAGGCACTTCTGGAAAAACAAGTTGATGACATTTGTAACAAGTTGGACATTTTTGATATCTATGTTCCAGTTTGAGGGAGAGTGTTAGTAAATAGGTTAGTTAAGTGATAAGCCTAGGATTAGATAAATGATAAGCCTAAGTAGGATAAGTGATAAATTTAGATAATTTAATCAGTTATAGACCTATTAGAACTCTATTTTAATCCTACTTGATGTACATATTTTTATTATAAATATATGTATTTGGCTCATTGTTGAGTACGGCTTCACAATATCTTCTCTCTTAATAATTTCCTTTAAGAGATTGCCCCTGTTGAAGAAGGAATGTGCCATGGCTAGAAAATCTGTCTTAAGAGTTTTCCATGCCTATTGATAAAATTTAGCTAGCAAACCATCAGAACCTACAACATTAATTGGAGGAATACTAAATAAGGCTTGCTCTATTTCTTTGTCTGTCACAGGGTTTAGAAGGTGCCATGTTTGATCATAAGTGAGGATTGGAATAACATACTCACTACTTTTGGCCCAAATCCAAAAGAGCATCGGATTTGGAAAATAATTGTGAGAAATATTGAAAAGCTAGACTATCTAGTCCTTGTTGATTAGTTATCCAGACATTCTAATCTATCTTGAAAGTGGACCAATTTTTCTTTTTGCTCGTTGATTGGTGACTGATGTATGGAAATCATGGGAATTTCTATCACCTTTGAGCAGCCACAATTCTTTAGCCTTTTGAGCCCATTTTGTTTCCTCACAAAGATGTAAGAATTCTAATTCTCTTCTTAATTTTTGTTCTGTTAGAGAAGCTTGCAGTGCACTTAGATTATTCTGGATCATTTGCAAATTAAATTCTAACTCTTGAATTTAGGCCGTGATGGAACCAAAGGTAAGTTTATTCCAATGAATGAGAGCTTTTTGAGTTCTTTTGGTTTTTTGGATCATTTTCCAGGTCATAGATCCTCCACAGGGATTGTTCCATTCTTTTTTAATTATATCATTGTAAGAAGGATGGAGCAACCAATAGTGCTGGAAAAGAAAATTTGCTCTCCTACATGGCATGTTTCTTTGAGTTTGCAAGATTAGAGGAGAATGATCAGAGGTATACAAAGGCAAAACAGGGAAATCAATAGTAAGGAACTTTTGCAACCAGTTTGGAGTACATAAGGGCCTGTTTGGAAGTGTTTTCAAGTATTTTTGTTTTATTGTTTTTGAAAACAGTTTTTTAAAAACAGTTTTTAAAAACTGTTTTTCTAGAACCAAAAAATAAAACACTTGTTTGGATGTAAATTTTGAAAATATGTGTTTTCTTTATTTTTAAAGATGAAAAAAATATATTTAATATTATTTACAACTTTGTCATTAATGAAAATAGGTATTCTTCT